>JZLH01S0613567.1:6296-19299 GCA_001188425.1 Eucidaris tribuloides
CCATGCATTTCATATTGCTGCAATTGATGTTCATGCATAGCTGTATGTGGGTAGGACCTTGTAGCCATAAACACCAACTACTGTGTGACGCAGTTCAGCAGACGAAACACTTCCTATGAAAACAGGAAATATATGAAAATGGCATGGCAAATGGTAACCCGCAGTCACCCACACACACACACACACACACACACACACACACACACACACACACACACACACACACACACACACACACACACACACACACACACACACACACACACACACACACACACACACACACACACACACACACAAATACATGTGCACACACACAAGCATACCACACACAGATACACAGATACACACACATACACACACAGACACACAGACACAGATACACAGACACACAGACACACAGACACACACACAGACACACAAACAGACACACACACACTAACATACACAGACACAGACAAAAAAATAGCACACACATACACACACACACAGACACACATACACACAATAATAACACGTGCACACAACACACAGATGCACAAAAAAACACACACACACATACACACATACATAATGCACACAGACACATACCTATTCTCCCATAACCTCTGCACAGACCAATAAACTCTGTCTTACTGCCTGTCTGTTTATCTCTCTCTCTAAAACATACAATACTCATTCATTCTAAGCCCAAAAGGCCGGACAGACGTACCTCTTTTCGTGACCTCTTGCGTCGACGAGGGTGATGCTGTCTCTCCGTTCGCCATCGGCGGTCCGGGTGCGTGACTTTTCGATTTCATCGATGCCGCTGTGTCTCTCTTCTCTACCTTGTCCCTGTTCTCTAGAAGCTGCACCCGACACACGCGTAAAAGAAAGAAAGCGAGAAGAAAAAAAAATGACACAATCACCGCTGTGATTCTAACAGGAAGGAAGGCAAGCAAGGAGAAGAAATCCCTGCAGTTTCCACTCGAAAAAACTCGAGGACAATACTTGCCTGCCCGAGCTGTCACTGCTTACATGTAGGTCATCGCGATCATATACGCGCGATATGGAAGTCGGTTTCCTGCGCGTTTTATTAGCCAATTCCCGCGAGCTCCAGCCACGCTTGTGAATCCTTTGACCGGTTGTGAAACTGTGAATGCGTGTTAACCACAGTAAATCCTTATATAGATGTAGAAAAGATGTTGATTACCGGGCTTTTTTTTTATTCGTGTACATTTGTACCAACTACAAAGGAATGGAAACAAAAGGTTGAGGAAATACAATCTGGACCAGTGGCTCTCCTCTATATACACTTGTGTATTGGCTAATGACAGGAGACAAAGTTTAAACCAAAGGAGCACGGTTTCTATATTTACATCAAGTCAACAAAAGAGGGCAGTATAATGGGAAACATAGCTCACTGGACAGTGCCGTCTATCTCCTGCTGAAGCCAGACATGCTGCCACCTGCAAAAATGGAATATTCTTATCAGACCACACAAAAGCACATACACCTAAATGTGACATGAGGAAATTCAATTTTCATCCCTTTGATAGCAATTTACACATATTGACATGAAACATAAAATCTACAATGTACATTTACATCAAGTCAACACAGAGGGCAGTATAAAGGAAAACAAGTTATAGCTCAATCAAGTTTCATCCCTTTAGATAAGCAAGTTAGTACAGTGTAAAAAATGAGAAATTAAAATTTGCTTACAAATATTTTTCATTTGATGCTTACTGTAGAACTTTGGAAGGATACTCTTGTAGCCCTGCAACATACATGTATACATGTACATGTACATACTGTACTCATACAAAATATATTAGAAAATAATTTATACTGATTTCAGTTGAAAGGGATGGGTGAAAAGCGACAATTTATTTTGATTTTTAATGATAATCCAATATTACAAATAAAGAAAAGAAATGGCCTACCCTGTAACAAATATAATAATGAAATATTTCCAGGGAAAAAATTACAATTTTCTTTTCGGGAGCTACTTTTCCAGATATGAACCCTATGGAAATTACGGGGGCTCTTCTACACATTTTAGGGGCTCTTTTTGCCATTTCGGGGACAAAATCGCCCCGTGTATATTTTTCCCTGAATACTTCTGTAAGGTTGCATAACAATTTATCAATGAAGTCTTCTTAAGTATGAGTTATTGATTTAGACACAGAAAAAGTTCAATAAGTCAAAATCACTTCTGCCATTTTTTTTAAAAAGCAGTACATCCTCTGAATCTTCATGCTGTCAATGATTTTAACACCTCTTTTGGGTGTGTACATGTACATCAACGATGCATTATTTTAAAATATATAAATAAATATTAGTGAATAAATAAACCAATGAATTACAAAACAATAACTTTAAATTTGGCTTGTTGGTTCCCTTTAATCAAAACAGGCAAGATTTATCTGTTTAATTACACCGACTTTATGACACACTAATGATAACCTTGTTCCTCGGTTTTACTGTTCTGTCCTTGTCAATGGTTTGTCACATAACCACCCCAGTCACAAAACGTCAGTCAATAATCACCTGAGTGGTGATGTAGGAATGTTTACATTCCAAAGTCATGATCAATACAACTGGGAATAATAGCAAGGTTAATGAGGAAGTTTGCTGAAAGCAGTGAAGCTTGAAGAGTGGAAATGCATTAGTAGTACTAAACACATACATACTGTTCATTTGAAGAAAAACTGTTCATAACATGGAATAGACCTATAACTTATGCCATATTCAAATTTAGGCATATACAGTGGACTCTACTTTACTTAATTGGGTAGGCATTTGCAAGGCATTTTTACCCATTTAACACGAGTATCTATTAAATTTCAATAAGAAACATATGAAATGTTTTGCTGAATTTTACCCATTTAACAGAGCACCCCTTTAAATGTTATCCCATTATCTGGAGACCACTGTACTTTATTTAAACCATTTAAAAAATGGTCAGACTTTGACATCTGACCTACATGATTTTTAATTAACAAATAAAAACCTACAAGTAGGCCTACACAAAGAGACAATTATGCTGTCATGAGCAAAATAATGTACACAGATGAATATCAGCATGACTTCTTTGTCCAGTGCATTTGACACAGCAATCTACATAATTATATGGGGGAAACTGAAATGGTCGCTCATTGAAAGTACCAGTAAAATTTTGTTTTCAGGGATTCACTTTTGGAACTTATCAGAGACACACATACATGTATCATGGAGTACTACCGCATGTAGCTAAGAATATTTTGAACTTGAAACATTGTTAAATTTTGTCTTTAAATCCATACATTTTGAAGAGTACATTTATGGTTATGACCTCCAAAATTAGCCTACTTGGCAGCCGGTTGTTCCTCACAACATAAGACTGAGCCCTGAAGAATGCTAGGTATGGAATTGTGACGTGGTAGTCGACGTTTATTTTAACTATTATTTAGAATATGAAAAATATTATGCTTCATTTTGATATTATTTTTGTACTCAAAATTTGACACCTTCCTTTAAAAATGATATTTTTTTACTTCTCGTGGTAAATGTTTCCATGAGTCATGACACAGTTTTAGCAACCGCAGTATGGAAATCTGAGGGCCCGTATTTTTATATTTTTTTTAGATCATGTACTCCAAACCACATGACACTTGGTTCAACCTTTACCCAATTAATTTTCCAAATTTAATCTACTTTGCCAGACAAATCTTGAATGTATCATTCCTCATGCCAAACATTGTTCCAAGAACTGATTTTATAACAAGCTTAGCATGAATCTACTACATAGCTATGAATACATGTACACCATGATTTATCGCAATTTGCTTTAAAGGGATGTGTACATGTATTTGCCAAGTGTTTATTTTACCATTTTTATTGTGTTTTGAACTGTTTTCATTCACTTCGTACACACATATTAGGAAGTAGAAAATTTTGCGATTGTTTAGTCATGAAATTGGCAAAAATAAAACTATCAAAAATATATTTTGCAAGGCAAATGTTTTTCAGATTAATTTATGTCTTCCATCCAAAAATGTTATTTCTAGAACTGCAGCTACTACCCAAACCAGTTTAATCAATTACTATTAAAAACAATAAGGGTTATTTTACCAAAAGTAAACATTATCATATTGCAATACTCAATGCCAACAATGCCAACTGTCCTTGTGCTAACTCTGTTTTTGTCATGGAAAAATTTCCCCAATTATTTTGACTCTTTAGTGCAATGTTATGGTCCAAAAAAGTTCAGTTGTTTTTTGGCAGAACTTCTGCAACTGAGGATTTTGGTCAAAAGCCCGTAATCATGCAGGTGGAAGGTAAAGCTGGGAAATTGACAATGGGTTGTTGGCATAATATTAATATTATGAACCCTATTTCATTGAAACGTACATGTACCTGGGGACACTTGGATCAACTTTGGCTATACATGTAGGTTGAAATACTTAATATTCAATGTGAAAAGGGGAATTCTTACAAGGAAACCTTACAGGGAAAATGCAAGATTAGTAGAAGTCTTCATTTTAGGACACAATGCACCCAGAATCATGAATAATGTTCAAGTTTTTGTTGTGAGAATTTCATAGTTGAACATTTCTTCTTTGTTGTACATACAATTATTATCAGAAAATGGTGAAATTTGTTGTGTAGATTTTTATGGGATCACTTTTTATCAGGGCCGGAGATTAATTCAATACCAGTTGGTAAATTAATGCTCGTTCCTTCTTAAGTAAATAAATTCATAAATTCATATTGATAAACATGTATGTGACATGTCACCATGATACCCCGATAAAGTCACACATCTTATAAAACATAAAGTTTTAACATAGAAAGAAAAATACTTTAGGCGAAAAATATTCAAACATTAGCAATATGTCAAGGTCATAAAACTTTTGATTTCTGGGGACTTTTCACTCTCATACATTATATCCTAATTACAATATTTAGCAACATACATATACATGTAGGCAGGGCTCGACACTAGAACTTGCCCGCTTGCCTGGGGCAAGTAGAATTTTGCCCAATTGGGCAAGTAAAATTTTGATCATGAAATGAACAAAGCACGTCCAAAAATCTTACCAAAACAAACAAAATATGTCTTGAATGTTGTGTTCAATTATTATACTAAATTTCATCATTATATTGTTCATTGTACTTAATTTTATGACTTTAATTCATAAATCACATTTTTTGCAATCCCAGGTCTAAAATACACATACATCCAATGCTATAGAAATGCCTGTAAAGGTAAAAATTTAGTTTGAAGAACGCGCCCATAAATTATTGTAAAATATATTTTATTGGTGCATGCCGCTGTATCCGCGGAATCACCATAGTTTCTCAGACTTTTTCTTCGTTTCTTCTTTATTTATTCGTGTTTCTTTCTGTTCATTCTGTTGGCATCAGATATCTCAGAAAACATCGTCAATCATCTTGTAACTTGGCATAGTTATGTCCCCATGTCAATACCGTACAGAATGTTCCTGCCTGACAATGTCTGTGATTATCAATGACATCATAAGCCAAAGCTAGTCCTAGCCTACATTTGCAATATCTCAAGCCGGCAGTCGAATAAAACTACGAAATTTGGCAGAAGCTAAGTTTAGGTCAAGGGTCAACTTTTGGACCTAATCACGTGCGCGCACGCGTCATGATGGGCTAGCACGGGCGCGTCAAAAATTTTAAAAGTTTTAAAATGCTCCAAATGACTTCTTATTAACAGTAGCATACGTTTCAGGTCATTTGGAGCATTTGGTGCGCGCGCGTACGCGCGCGTTTTTTCCCGCGCACACCCCTTTCCTGATCGAATATCATCGTTTTTTCGATGAATTTAGATTTCTGACTGAATTCTCCATCAATTAGAACCCTTTCCCGACCACTAGGACCCAAAATATCGCTTACAAGTCCAAAAAACGTAATTGCGCGCGCATTGCGCGCGTAGTGAATAATAGGCATTTTTTTAATGACTCATAACTCTCTAGAATTAACGGTGACCCCTACTTTTTATTGCTTATTTTGATAGAGTATGATGCGTAGATAGCATTTCAGGCATCGCTTTCTATGCCAAAGTGTTGTGACGTCATCTATGACGTCACAAAGAAAAATCGTATTTCGGGCATATATCATGACTGGAGCCGAGTAACATAACCAAACCTGGTACACAGTAACTTCAGGTCAAAGGTCAGCCACGCATGTGCTTATCATATGCGTGGGGCGCTACGACGAACGGTACGCGTACGTTTAAAAATTAAATCTTAAATCAGTCATTTTTCTTCGATAATAAATGTGACCCTACTGTATTGCTCATTCTGATAGCCTACTGATCCGTAGATAACAGTTCAGGCGTACTTTGCATGCCAGAATACTTTGTGGCGGTCTCTTGACGTCAGAAAAGAAAATCGTATTTCCGCGCATATTCATGAATGGGTTGGATTTAAAATAATAAAACTTTGTACACAGTAACTTCAGATCAAAGTCATACTGGTGCTACTCACAACCGTCCGCGCGTCGCGACGAAAGCGTGCGCGCACGTCAAATTTTCAATTAATGTTACATAGACAATTTCAAGTGATGAGGGACATATTTCAGCAAATAATGATACTTGGTATAAATTGTTTGTGACATTTTGTTTAGATTAAGTGATCGCAGCGTTTACGCGGATCACCAATTCGTCTCAGTGACGAATTAAAGTCTAGTTAATATTTATTTTTGGGCAAGTAAATTTTTCACTCGGGCAAGTAAAAATCTGAAAGTGATAATTTCACTTGTCCAAAGGGTAAGTAGGAAAAAAAGTTAGTGTGGAGCCCTGATATAGGCCTACATGTACATGTATGTTTCAACTCATTGAATTCTTGAGGTATTTTCAACTGCTCCCAATCATGTGATTGCCCTTTAAAATTAACTTACAGTAGTTAACTTCAAGGGTGTTCACACTGGACTAACTTCAAATCTAATGTATTTAGAGCTTCCTTAAGTTCCTTAACCTTGAAGTTAGCTAACTATGAGTTATCTTCAAGATGCCATCTGAACCCAACTAGTGCATTCCACTCCCAGGTAAGGTGTTGGATATCAGTGGACCTGAATTAATGTGTTGGCATGGCTGAACATTGTCAGGATGTGGAGATAATCCTTCCTAAGAGACCTGCTACCCCTGTAGTTAGCTTACTTGATCTGCATTCTCAGTGTGAACAAACCTACATTGTAGTGCCTTCCACTACCAGGTAAGGTGCTAATTTAGGCATACTCAGTGTGAACAAGCCCAGTGCATTCCACTCCCAGGTAAGAGTTGGATATCAGTGGACTTGAATTAATGTGTTGGCATGGCTGAACATTGTCAGGATGTGGAGATAATCCTTCCTAAGAGTCCTGCTACCCCTGAAGTTAGCTTACTCGATCTGCATTCTCAGTGTGAACAAACCTATATTGTAGTGTATTCCACTACCAGCTAAGGTGCTAATTTAGACATACTAAATGTGAACAAACCCAGTGCATTCCACTCCCAGGTTAAGGTGTTGGATATCAGTGGACCTGAATTAAAGTGTTGGCATGGCTGAACATTGTCAGGATGTGGAGATAATCCTTCCTAAGACACCTGCTACCCCTGAAGTTAGCTAACTTTAATGCTCAGTGTGAACAAACCTAATCCACTCCCAGGTAAGGTGCTGGATCTCAGTGGGTCTGAATTAATGTGTTGGCATGGCTGAACATTGCCAGGATGTGGAGGTAATCCTTCCTTGGATACCTGCTTCCCTTTCTTCAAGTAATAGGTATGTCAAAAAAAGAAATCTGAAAACATGACTATACAGTGCAACTGTGGAAGATACAGTATTCATGGTGTGTGGCAAAAGTAATGCCATCATAAATTGTCCAAATTTGTGATATGTAACTAGACCTCTGAGATAAGAACAGCAGTAATCAAACATGTAAACTGATGGATGTTTATTTTACGACTCTTATCTTGTATTTTCTTCATTTACATTTTGGTACACAAATCAGAAAATAAATAATTTGATATTGCTTGTATCAGGACCGTATGCTTTCGCAGTGTTACAGTACAATTCCAGAATATAACTTTAAATTTCTTTTTATTTTGAGTCTAAATCTTGTCAAATCGGTGCATTCATTTGATTGGAATTTCTTAAGGAATGTATAAATACTTGTAACATATACAGAATATCAAAATTATATTCATCTGAGCAAATTATCAAATCCAATTTCTGAAATTTAGTTCCAAAATAAAAGTGCCTGTTAATGGGGAGGTACATATACAATCATTTACTGAGTTACATGTACTACAGTGTGTCCCAGAAAAAAGGAAACCGAGATTGATGAAGATATTTTTATATCTTAATAACAAATACGAAAATAATATCATACATAGTTGGAAAGCACATTTTCTTTTCTTTAATTTGATACCAGTCACAGAAATTTCTATTCACGCATGGCTAAGCAAAGACAATCAGAAGGGGCACAGTCATAAAATCATTTGCATGCGCAAATTTGAAATTCAAACTGTCATCCTTGAACGTATTCAGAATATCTTTGATATTGAAGGACATCATTAAAAAGCCCTTTTCTTTCTTCTTTCATATGGTACCACATTTGTGAAAAATAAGTGATGCATAAGTCATAAAAGACAATTTGAAACGACGTTCCAAAATGCATATTTTGACCCTGCTTTCTGCATTTGGCAGCCAGAGACCAAGAAATCTCCTCGCGAACAAGATTCGAAGCCTATTGTTGTGCCCCAAGCAAGATATTGTGTGAAGTCAGCCGTGCGTGAACCTTTTGTTCAGCTCTCTTCCAGTTGCTCAAAACATATTCATTTTAAAAATCACGCTAAAACAAGCATGTTTTAATTTAACTTGTTATCTGTCATACATTATTCATTTTTTACGCATGAGGTTTCAGATAAAAGAAGAAATAATGAAAGTTTACGTCATGCTTTTGTTTTGTAAAAATAATTACATTTAGTACCCTAAAAATGCACTCAAAGATGGAATACGTGCGTGCAAATGAAATTTTGGTTGCACCAATATCCATTGTTTTAATTCAATCGAGTGTAAACGATGAATAATAAGTTGTATATCAAATGAAAGAAGAGAAACAGAGCTTTACATACATATCTAATTCATTGAATAAATAGTTCATTATGATAGAATATCTTTGCCATGAAATCTGGTTTCCTTTTTTCTGGGACACACTGTATGAGGTGTTGTGTTAATCTTTGTTTATAAATAATAAAACATCTGTCATCCTAACATTTCCTGTGAATATGTCCAGTCATATAATGATCTAGTTTTCTTTGTCCAAAAAGTGTATTGATCCCAGAATTTAACCTTTATAGCACATTTATTCATATCACCGACAGCTACAGCTACATGTAGGTATAAACAGTTGAATCTAGGACACACCTCCAACATCAACACTTTCATCAATGATTCAAAGGGATACCTCACTTCAAAAACTTGACATGACATTTCCAAAGTATCTACACAGACAAATCCAAATAAATGATCTGAGGCATTAAAATGGTGTGTGAAATGATTCAGGAAAGGTATTTTACGAGCATATTGGTCTAAAAGGTTAGTGACATGATTGAGAATACTTGAAAATGCCTCAAGAACCAAATGAGTTGAAATATACCAACTATACACCAGCTGGAGTGGATCTCCCAGGTGGAAGGATTTGTCTCTAATTTATTTACTTTTAAAGGAGAATCTGCATGAACATAATATTATTTTAATTCTATCGAGGCACGATAAAAAAAGGACCCATAGAGAGCCACACAGCAGGTTTGCCTACCACGAGGGATATTGACATTAGTTATTGTAGAATGAGTCAACGTTTGACTACAAGATTTTCACAGGAGAATCCTTGCATAGTTTCTTGATTCTAGAGTAGTTTCAGCCTAAGTTGAGGACTACCCCCAATCATGTCACTTACCTTTAATCAGTACTTGATCATGACCAAGACCAAGCACCAGAGTGAGCTTGTACCCACTGTAATTGTTAAATTAAGTATTGTCATATACTGTAGTATTTGTTATTTCCCAAACATTCTAAAATATGTTTTTCATATACACATAGTTGTCACTTATTTCCTGTTTTAAACTTACTGATGTTTTCTTTAGAATGCAAATTAAAGTGTAAATTGTAAAATGATATTATATTTCCTACTAATGAAGATGCTGGTACAAGTATGTATTTTTGCCTGTTTACAAGATGCCATTATTATCTTTTTTTAAAATCCTTCCACATTGGCCATTAATTATTATACTGTATATTTATATATATATTCTAGAGTAGTTTCAGCCCAAATTGAAGACTACCCCCAATCATGTCATTTACCTTTATTGACCACTTAAAGTTGGCATATTTTTAGCACAACTCACCATCTGCAAAAATTATACCCGCTAGTTGCTCAAATCATTTTCAATTTCTACCTGCCTAATGCCAAAATCATCCGCAAGGGGTGGGAGGGTGGGTTCTTAAGCCCTGGTTCTGCTACTGAGGGCAACAGTAAGTGCAGCAGAACAGTTCCAGACTGATTCTTTCCTATTCTCAGCACATGTTGAGTGAAGATGCCATTGGCTTACTTTGACAAAATTGTCAGGGAACATTCCCCTCTTGCCGTTTATCTCTCCCTCCCGCCATCCTCCATCTTGTGTCCTCCCCTAGAGGACAACTCCCCGGGGACAACTCCCACCTGACACTTCCCCAGAGGACAGCTCCTCCAGATGAAAACTCTCCTGGAGGACAGCTTCCCCCGGATGACAACTTCCTCCAGGGACAACTCCCTTAAGCAGTGATGTGTGACTCGAGTCCGTTCTTGGACTCGAGACCGGACTCGAGTCCGTTTTTGCTGGACTCGGTCTCGGACTCGGACTCGAAGGTTCATGACTCGGTCTCGGACTCGGACTCGGGGTCTGTGACTCGATGACTCGGCGTCGAGTCCGGCTCGAGACTAGGGCATATTGGTGCTATCCAAACGGATATCTCAGGTTCCATTCGCTAAAATTTCATCAAAATTTCACCCAATATTTTCAAATATAAAATCAGTCAAATAAATTTCAGCCAAATGGGATCACACAGTAGAGTCCACTGCCTGGACTGTCTTCCGTGTTTCTAGTTTTGCAATGTGTATTACACGTGATGTGTGTGTACATACACACCACTTTAATTGCTGCCCAATCAATTGATAAAATTGTATCTTCTGAACAAATTAAAGAATGATGAAGCAAAATATGAAATTTGTCACTGCCACTATATTATTAAACATTTCCGATGAATACCAACTTTAGCAGGCACATTGAAAGGATGATACACAGTAGTACCTTTCAACTTTTTTAAATGTATCAAGTACTGTTGATCTCCAAATTTATTATTTAATTTCTTTGAAGATATTTTGGTAAGATTAAATGGTAACTCAAGTTACAGACAGTTGTGTGGCTGAATTACACTTTTATGTATTAGGCTAGTTCACCCAATCTAGCAAAATGTTTTCTCATATTTAATACACTTCCACACATTGAAAGTTTTGTGGGATTTTTGCTTATAGAACAAGGAGGGTCTTGAGAAACAAGTGAAAATGTTACTAAGTGATTGATGCTGCATTTTAAGGACACAGACACCCACGCTTTCGTAATAAACTACATGCAATTTTAAAACTAAAGTAACATACTATTGTCTTGTAATTATTTTGTGGGTTTGTTATGTTTTTTTTGGAAATTGAATGATTTGTTGATTCATTTGACTGATTCTTTAGTAAGTACATGTAGGTCCCTACAGATATTTTGAATGAGGTATTTGTTTCTAATTAATTAATATGTAATACATGTGCCGGACTCGGACTCGGACTCGGACATGCCGGACTCGGACTTGGACTCAGACTCGAAGGTTCATGACTCGGACTCGGACTCGGAAAGGCCGGACTCGGACTTGGACTCGGACTTACTGGACTCGGACACATCACTGCCCTTAAGTAGGACAACTCCCCTGGAGGCCAATTCCCCCCAGGAAAATTCAGATCTTGTAATTTGAAACACTGCTAAAATCTTCCGGAGAAGTTGTCCTCCGCCAGAGTTGTCCTGAGGGCAATTGTAATTTGTGGGAGCCGTCCTCCAGGGGGAGTGGTCCTCTGGGGGACCTCTCCTCCATGGGAGTTGTCAGGTGGGAGTCGTATATCTGCCAACCCTGAAACCTCAAAAATAGGGACAAAATGGGGTACAAAATGTGAAAAATAGGGACATTCTTCAATATCCTATACATTACCACAGACAAATATTTGCAAAAATAGGGACACAATTAAAAAACTGGGTAAAAAAGTGCCTTTTCTTTTGCCAAAAATAGGGACTGTCCCTGGAAAATAGGGACAGTTGGCAGGTGTGGAGTCGTCTCTGGAGTTGTGGTCCGGGGAGTTGCCTAAGATCCTTTCTTACCACATGCTGGCAATACTGAAAACAGTGAAGATGCTAATGACCTACCTTGACAAAGTTGTCAGGGAACATTCCCCTCTTGTTGTTGATCTCTCCTTCCCACCATCCTCCGTCTTGTATCGTGATGTTCTTGATGATGTCGCCTCGACGGAGAGTGAGTTCATCTGAGTTGACCGCATCATAGTCATACTCTACTTCAGCCTCCACTAGAAAATGGAAAACAAGGCAGAGAGGGGAAAAGAGATTAAAGAGGCTGATTAACATTGTGGAAGTTCAATTCAAACAAGAGCCAGGCCTTCAACTCTGCTTGGTTGAAAAAAGTAGCAGAAAATTAGCAGCAAAATTCTCCAAAAAATAGGATTCAATCCACCAAGTAGGAGGAAAGCAGGATATTTATAAGAAGTGTTTGGAGTAGTAACTCCGAAGAAAATGGAAACAGATGATTCTGCCAAGTTAAAGACACTACTTAACACCATGAAAGCCCCATTCAATCTAAGCATTTTTGTCTCGCCTGCGTAGCGGAGCGAGACATAGGTATCACTATTTCCGGTGTCGGCGTCGGTGTCGGCGTCGGCGTAGTCG
>JZLH01S0613571.1:8962-21053 GCA_001188425.1 Eucidaris tribuloides
GGTGGGGTAAAGGTAATATATTGGGGTAGGGGTAAGGGATTGGGGTGAGGGTAATAGATTGTGGTAGGGGTAAGAGATGAGGTAGGGGTAAGAGACTGGGGTAAGGGTAAGAGATTGGAGTAGGGGTAAGAGATTGGGGTAGGGGTAAGAGATTGGGGTAAGGGTAAGAGATTGGACTAGGGGTAAGAGGTTGGGGTAGTGGTAAGAGATTGGAGTAGGGGTAAGAGATTGGGGTAGGGGTAAGAGATTGTGGTAGGGGTAAGAGATAGGGTTAGGGGTGATTGGAGTAGGGGTAAGAGATTGGGGTAGGGGTAAGAGATTGTGGTAGGGGTAAGAGATAGGGTTAGGGGTGAGAGATTGGGGTAGGGGTAAGAGATTGGGGTGGGGAAATAGATTGGGCTAGGGGTAAGAGATTGGGGTAGGAGTTAAGAGATTTGGGTAGGAGTAAGAGATTTGGGTAGGAGTAAGAGATTTGGGTAGGAGAAAGAGATTGGACCTGGGGTACGGTATTAGGATTGGGGTACTCAAAAAGGACTGTGAACTTCGACTAGTATCCATTACATTACCAATTTTCGTTCTTACATTTTTATTGAGAGCATCGAGGACCAGGTTTTTCAGCTGCAACAGACTTTCGTTGATACGAGCTCGGCGCCGTTTCTCCATTAAGGGTTTCGATGACTAGAAATGAAAAAAGAATAGAAAACATTACAAAATAATGCTCAATTGAGTAATGAGTAAATAAAGTAGAATACTCGGGTCCTACATAAAAAAAATGATTGATGAATGTACTAAAAATGAACATATGAGAAGAAAAATGCCTCTATTATACAGCGGAAAATCTCCTCCCTGAAGCAAATCGTTTCGGTTTAATGTACAAAGTGTGACCTCATAGTTGTCTGTTGGGAACAATTCTATTGAACTTTATAGCTCCATTTCAAGCCCGACTGGAAACTTTGAGTGTCATTCATGAAGCCATCTTTCATTTCGGTGAAATAGATTTATCGGTAAAATGTCAAGGTTCAGATAAATTGCGGCGTAGTTCTCCCATTTTACCATTTGAACTCGTTTAATGTGCCCTGCTCCACATTCGAAAGTGTGTAAGATTGTGAGGTGAGTCATAAAAATGGCTTTGTAATTGACCTCAGTCCCAAGTCCAGCATTGTTGCCAATTGGCAATGTTTCCGAACTTACGTTGCAAAGTCGGCCCTATATAATTTCAAAAAAAATACAATTGTTTGAAGATGATTATGACGAAACATATTAGTCAGCATGAGGGAAGACATATGAGGATTTGTGCAAATAGACTGGTGCAGTGGTCTGGGGTAACATTAAAGGGACTGAATCGTGGCCATCAACCGCCTGATGAGAACAAAACTCAGGGCCGTCACCTGTTCGCTAGCCCCGTTTGCCTGGTGTTTGATGTGTTGCGAAACCAGTTCGATGCACGCAGCAGCGCACTGGCAATCGTGTATTCAGGTACGGCCAATAAGAAGCAGCAAACTGAGTGGAGGTCCTATCAAATTTACCGAAACGTGCCGAATTGATTATTCGGGCTCTTTCGTATTAGCGTGTGCGTCCATCACGGTCCGCTGAGTACTGCAACGAAATAAACACTCCACCGCGTATACCTGTATACAGTATGTAGAACTCGAAACGGAGCTAGCGAACGGGGTGACGGCCCTGAGTTTTGTTCTCATCAGGCCGGTCGATGGCCACGATTCAGTCCCTTTAAAGGGGTACTCCTGATAAACGGGTAAAATTTAGCAAAACATTGCTCATGTTTCTTATTGCAATTTACTTCGTATAATGGGGTACTCCTGTTTAATGGGGAAAAAACGGCCTGCAAATGCCTACCCAATTAAGTGGAGACCACTGTATCTAGAAGAAAATGCTATTTAACAACCTCTAGCAAAGTGTAAGAGCTAGAAAGACAGTTTTAGTGGAATTATAGAAAATGATAGACTGAACGATTTAATTTTTTGTCTCGAGTGACAAAAATTCTACTTATACTATGGTCTACTTTTAGACAGTGCATGCAGATCTCTTTTACCTCATTGGACAGTGCCACTGAGAGCTAAGTGCAATAGGTTGGTACACGTAGATGACCTTGCATTCCTTTTGTGTCTGACACATGCCAGCACAGAAGTAGGTCAACCGTTTGGTATTACATAAGTACTGTAATAGGCCCGAAGTGAGATGTGAAACTATAGGCCTATACCTACGGTAGAACCTACACCACACAACTAAAATCTAGGTAATTTGTTATCTTTAGATTTCACAGGCAAGTCCTTTATAAATAGCTGAAGGACATAAACAATGCTTTATGGGAGGGTTGCAAATGAGATCCAATACCTCTAAAGTTTGCATTTAATGTGACACGATATCGTCAAGCGATTGCAGTAACTGACATTTTTCGAAATAATTTGTGTTCACCGTGTACAGTTATGTATGTGCGTTGCACTTGGAATAGACATATTCATGACTCTGCAGGGGTCATGATTTAACCCCTGAATGTCTTATCTTTACCTGTCGTATGATAAATGGGTTTTGCACACGGCACTAAACCGTGGGAAAACAATTCCGATGAGACATTTTCGGTTTAAGGTATTGTCGTACATATTTTCGTGATAACCTTTTCGCCAGGCTTCTCTCGTTAGATCTGTCTGGTGAACTTTATAAAAACTTTTCTGCGTGCTTGTCTCTCCTGACTGGCCCATCCTTCTAAATCATCCCCTGCAAGTTCTCGTCTCAAGGGAATCATAATTTATTCAAGATCGTTTTATCAGAAACCATCTTTATTCAAACATTTGCAGATGCTTCGAAAAAAATCCCCAAACCTGGAGACCAAACCCATTTGATTGTTTCATCTGTCGTCTATTTTCTTTCCATTGGTCAGTTTGGAATTGGATAGCAGCATTGTATCTATGATAGCAGTGATTTGTATCAGATTTCAGGCCTTCAACTGTCGTACTTTTCATGCTTTCTCCTACTTTTTGTGTGAAGATACCAATTTTGCTATTTTTCCTCTAAAATCCATATTTTCCTCCCCCTTTTCAACTTTTTTTCCAAATAAAAACACCTTTGCGATAGGTTTAATATTTGTTTGGAGTTGAGTAGCCTTTACAGGTTTTTGCTGAGTACTGTAACCAGGGAGAGAGGACTTTCTCCCTGCTATCACTACCATCATTATCATCACCTGTTTGTGAAGGAAAATTCGTTTCCGCGGATTTCGGCTTCTTCGCCACTCTTAAAATTTTCCGCGTATTTCGCACGTTTCCATTTTATTCGGGGTATACTACTCCAAACACTACTGATAAATATCCTACTTTCCTCCTACTTTGGTGTCTTGAATCCTACTTTTCTCCTACGTTTTGGAGAATTTTGCTCCGAATTTTCTCCTTTATACCTTTTCAACCAAGCACAAATCTCGGCCAAACTAAACACTCTTTGTGCGCTAAATAGAAATACAGAATTTTGCGCGCGAAGCGCGCTGAAAAATTGAAAATATGTGTATGTTTGATTGTATTTTAACGCTAAGTTTGATGATTTTGTAGCGCTTTCCAATGCTTTTAAACAAATCCTTGTATTATATATTACGAATTTTTCAAGTGGTCACAATTATTGGGGGGGGGGGGCGCACTGAAAGAAACGCAAGGTCATTTACGTGTACAAACCTATTGCACTATGGCACTGTCCATGGAGGTAAAAAGAGACATACATTCACTGTCTAAATATAGACTAGCAGAATTTTTTTGTCACTAGAGACCCCCCCAAAAAAAATCAAATCGAAGTCAAACTGTTACTATAATTCCACTAAAACTGCGTTTCCAGCTCACACACTTTAATTGCTGAAGGTTCTTAAATATCATTTTCTTCTATATACCAGTATTTGCACAATGTTAAATTTTAGGTGTTCTTAAGAGACACCCGACCTTTAAAAGCACTAACATTGTGGAAACCCCATTTAAAATTATCAAACTTTGCTATCTGACGTACATGATGTTTGATTGGACAAATAAACACCCTAGAACACAAAACTTGTGACAAGTGAAGCTGTCACACTCGAAAAATGTGTACAGATAAAAATCGGCACATGAATTATTGTCAGCAGACGAAAGTTCTGCAACACAGCAAAACTGGAATGGTCGCACAATGATTTTCACGTTTTAAAAAAGTACATAATGATCGTTATGAACTCTTTTGTTCAGGGCCTTAATTTTAGACCCCTTATCAGAGACAATGGTAGCATGGGGAATCGTGTAGCTCAGATTTTTAAAACTGGAAACATTGCTATACGATGCCTTTTGTAAGACTTATTTGTCAACATAGCAACACCATTTCACACCCGGGGGGGGGGGGTCGCTCTCAACATGGCCTGTCTCCCACCCGTGTCCAACAACCTCAGAAATGCACCCTAAACGGCGTAACTTATATAACCAAATTTGCAACCCTAAATGGCGTAACACATCAGAAAAGCTACCCTAAGTGCGCTTGCTCCAGGAAATCCACTTATTCTGATACCCTAAGTGCGGTGAACAGGGAATCCACTAATTTGATACCCTAAGTGGCGTAAACAGTGAAATCAACTAATTTGATACCCCACCATAGTGTCCTTCTCATCTAAAACATTATTGTATATTTGCGCAACAGAACAGTTCACTTAACAATTCCTAATTATCAAATGTTCATGTTGGAGATGTTATCAGATCCACACAAAAAATGCACCCTAAATGGTGTAATCTACATAACCAAATTAGTATCCCTAAATGTCGTGACAGGTGAGAAAAGGCTACCCTAAGTGGCGATTGCCAGCGAACGGTGCTGAAAAAGCTACCCTTTTCCAAAAGACGTCGACGACGCCCGAAGGCTGGAAAAGGGACCCTTTACGACGCTTTTTCTGGACGCGGGTGCGTAGCAGGCCGGTGGAGAGCGACCCCCCCCCCCCGGGATTTCAACAACCAACTTTCGAGTGTTTCTCAGGACCACGTGCATGAATGGTTCGCGATTCTTCAGGCCAAATTATATATAACTTACAGAAACATATCTTATATTATAAGATCATGTTTCTTTTCATGCAAAATCGATGTTTTAAAAATTCATGTCAAGTTGTTCTACTATGACAAGAATTGTCATTTACAGAGGGCAACATGCATGTCTATTCATATGGTATGAAACGTCGTGATCATCTCTTCAATGGCCGAATGATATTTTCTCTAAAACGTCTTAGTTAAATATCTAAAAGTCTTCTTCTATGCAACTGGAGGCTTGTTTTTCTTTTACATTCAAATAACCAGGTAACGAAATTTGGTATCATCTTAATAAGATGATATCCATTCACCGTCTACTGCACTAACAATATAATATATTGTTAGTGCAGTCGACGGTGAATGGATATGGGTGCACAACTGTCCCAATATCAGCACCTTAGCAATTCTGCACCCTTCCGGTTCACTCCAACACTTTGTACTGTTCAAAGTTGCACCTCTAAGGGTGCAATACGCTAGACGTACATCTCAAGGGGTTCAAAATTGCACCCATGAGGGTGGTGTTATCTGGACAATTTGTGCACCCCAATGTTTTAGTGTGTATCTTGCAGGACCAGACCCAGAAGAGAGGACATAAATCCCCCCAGATCCACATGAATTGCTGCTGTCGCTGTTGTTGTTGTCATAGTTATTGCTCTTGGTGATTTTTGCTCAGAAAAAAATCATCCTAAATGGCGAGTCCCATGTAGCATACCGTCCCCTCCCCTCCCCCTCTCCAGTGCAGCTTCGCGCTTCGCGGTGCTCTCAACCTGTCTTGCTGTATATGCCCCTCTCTTCTTCAATTCTGGATCCGGTCCTGTTCATAAACCCAATCGCTTTCTACATCTCCAAACTCCAATCTATTCAACACTGAAGTCATCTGATTTCAGACAGCAATCCGTTAAGCACAGACACTAGTAGTGATACTCTATTAAAAGCGTTGTCTAGGAGAGATGGGTTGCCTAGGTGACGTGACGTCACAACCTTATGAGTTGGAGAAATAAACAAAATTGTGTCAACTCACCCTCGATTTTTGCTCCTCGCTCGGCATCTCCTATTGTTTTAATATCATCCGGTCGCTTAGAATTTTATCTCGGTTTACGATGAGATAACGGAAGTCGATACATCCATGGAAAATAATAATTCGTCCACTTAGTTCGGCAGGCCTTTTTATTTCTCTGTCCGTTCTGACTAGCTCTGCCAATCATCACCTGTAAATTCTAGCATCGTAGTGTTACGATATTTCATTGTTTATGTGTTCGGCGTTATTACAACAATGCTAGTTTGTGATGGGCACACTGCTATACTTTTTCAGATTTCATTGATGAAGGTTATTTGTCCACTCGTCCATGGATTTGGAAGGAAAAAATCGTCTACTCACATCGCTGGTTTGGTTTTGTAACTCCCAGGTAAAATATTCGTCAATGATATTTGTTGACTGTCCGAGTTATTTTTTTTCTTCCCAAGCCGAAGCCCGTGGCGTACCTGGCTGATGCCCCGTGCAGCGTTATTCCTTTATCTTCTTCGTTTTTGTTTCATCCATAGTTTCCACCCCAAAACGATTTTCGGGGTTGTTGACTCGACGAGGCGAACTCGTGTGAAAGCACCCGTCTACAATTTCCCACACTCCCCATTCCGACACACAGGGACTCTCAAATAAAGGGGACAGAGAAAGGCGTCCTTCCTAAACAATCGGCGAGAAAGATAGGCCTCATACCTACACATATTACAACGCGACTCACCTTTCTGTTTTCGTATTGTTACGGAGGTTGAAAAGAGGAAAAAAAGTTGGGAGAACCAGGTCTTGCGATTACCTCCACGTGATTGGTCAAAGTTAATAGTGTGTAGGATTACGAGGTAGAGGAGTATGCGTGGCTGTGATTGGTCGTTGCATTGAGACTCGTCGATCACGCGTAGGGTAATTACAATCGACAGTTGACCCACGTATTGAGGGGTGTTGGTATCCATTGTTGTTCCTGCGAGCTGCGCACGTGCCATACGGAATTCTTTTACCGTGGCTTCGTGCCTTCTCGACAAACCTTACCTCACGACACGCCCACAACGTCTCCGTGGCAACGTGGCCAACATTTCTTGTCTTGAAAAGATTCAGACGATGATGAAGTGGTAGTTTGAGGTGAATGTGCGAAGTTAGGGGATGAGATGAGAATGGAAAAGTAGAAGTTGTGCGAGGAATTTTTTTTTATTGTTTAATTTCATTGGTGTGTAAGGCTATTCTTAGCTCTTATATTTGATCTCTCATTCTCATAGATAGTTGCCCGTCTGTTCGTCTGTGATATGTATATCTCCATGTAATTTAATATTTTTAATGTCACCCTCGTATGGTATATGCATTTTGCCATTTTTAAAATGAAGAATGAAATAAATTGGATTTAATTAAATTGAAATGAATTTTTGTTATGTCCGTAGTCCGTACAGATTCAGGAGAGTTGCCATTTAGAGAGGAGGACCGGAAAATTAATTAAAATTTCGCAAAAAAAAATAAATAAAAAACTCTCTTGAATGGATGAAATCTGATAAAACTTTCACTGTTGAATTTAAAGCATTATGTAGGTAATTATGATACACTTCGAAAGGTATTTTGATGCTTTCGAAGACTGGCTGGTACTGGGGGAGGGGGACCTAAAGGCCCCCCTTGAGATCTCAGCCGCGGATCCCGCGATCGGTGCGAAATTTTGCACGCACATAGAGTCTCATGTAAACTACAAAATTGCATAATAAAATTGTCGAAAATATTCATTGTTTAGTTATAATTCATTGATTATGCAAATATATGCATGAAATAAAATTTTTGCCAATAAATCCTTAAAGCCCACGTTAAGTTTTGGGGATTTTTTTTTATTGAGGCTTTATGCCCCTAATCATAACCCTGCAATAATAGATTCGCAATGTCTTTAGTTTTTTTTTAAATTAATTAATGAAAAATCTTGGGGGGGGGGACCGAATTTTTCGACTATATTTTACATTATAGCATCCAAAGGGTTAATAAGATGTTAAGGTTATATGAGTTATACCTTATCTGAAAGATCTGAGTCTGCTCTTTCAGGTGAGGTATAACTCATATAACGTTTACACCTTATTAACCCTTTGGATGCTATAATGTAAAATATAGTCGAAAATCTCGCCCCCCGAGATTTTTCATTAATTAATTAAAAAAAAACCCAAAGACATTCAGAATCTATTATTGCAGGGTTATGACTTTAGGGCATAAAGCTTTCAAATAAAAAAAAATCCCCAAAACTAAACTTGGGCTTTAAAAAACTTAAAGTGATAGGCTAACATTGTGGAGCTTCAGTTTAAAAAAATTGTCAAACTTTGATATCTGAGCGACATAGTAGTGTTCAAATGGACAAATAAACACCCTAGAATACAAAAGTTTGGAAAGTTACACTGCCAATGGCAAGTTATGCATGAATAAACAATTAAAACTCGGGGCGAGTTTTAATAGCCTAGGTGTACACACAGTAGGTCTATGGGAGGAAAAGGGCAAGTGAATCTAGTCAACTTACGATTTTCACTTTTTTAAAGCACTAAATAATCATTCTGAAATACATTTTTTTTTCAGGGCTTCTTTTTTAGACCTCATCAAAGACACTGGTAGCATGGGGATCATGTGGCTCAGTATTTTTTTAACTGCGGTAAATGTTAGCCAATACCTCTAAGAAATACCAGTTTTTGGCATAAGTATTCTTTATGAAGTTTTCAACAATTTTCTGGATAAAAAATTGCTATATCGAAACTAATTTCTTATGTATTCATTGTTTTAAAAAAATCCAATGTATTTCTTTGTTTTTGGATCTTTTGTTATATTCAGTTTTGTACATTACATCGTGGGCGATTTTATGGTTAAGAGACCCGAGCCCCATTTGAGAAATTGTTCCAAAAAAACATGGTCAGGGAGACTGTTCCAGACATAAGAACCTGATTGGATGAAGTTTCTTTCCAGCTGATAAGTTTTGCGGCAGGAATTGAGTGAGCGTGGTTGGGAGTACTGACTCTAGTCACACGCGTCCTTTGTTGGGGATGGATATAGCATTTCATTAAAGATAGATTTCAGGATTTGCGAGTCCATCACTTCCCTTTATTATGATTACCAAACGGTGGTAAAGTACTTACAAATGGTGTGTTGAAAGTTTGAGATCCATACGTCACGAACTTATTGTTTTATGAGAAAAACTAATAACGACATGCTACCATAAAATTGTTCTTTCCGTGCGTTTAAATTTTGCTCAAATTGCAGAACACGGTTATGTGTACGTTCGCATAGAGCAGTGGTCAAGCGGTGGTGAACTCTGAGTCTGCGTGACCTTCGGCTAATGGCCAATCAGACAATCTCGGAACTAAGGGAACGTGATCGTCACTGTGCAAATTTTGAAATTTAAACGTCCAGATAAAAAAATCCACGTTTTCTACCCAAAGGTTATATGACAGGTGTTTATTTGTACTAATCTTCACATTTGAGAACGATTTGAGTGCCGTTTTCTGGCGTGCAAATCCCAAAATTCTATCTTTAAAGTCTTGTGGACATTTATTTGTTCATCCTAAAGTAGACATCATCATTTAAAGTAGTTCAGTGAACTTTAAACTATTCTTACCTCGTGATACAATACAGGTAAAATTCACTTGGTGAATTTCGACATTGATTTATTTTATCGTACCGACGAATTAGTCAAAATGTATAAGGAATTTTATCACATTATGTCCCAACCGCTTCCGGTATATTAAAAGAATCATTCCAAACTTTCTTTATCTTTATCGTAACATGGAGCTGAAGCTGTCTGATTTCTCCAAACTTCGAACAAGGCTTCCGAAGTGATGACATTAATTTAGACGTTAACATGGCGCAGGGTATGATCCTGGCTGTCAACTACGTGACAGCAAATCAAATCCAACGATGTCTTTCGCCTTAAATGACTTCTTTCGCATCCGCTGAGCACCATTTTGTAACTAAATAGTCGTGGGTTTGCGACAGTTCTACCATGTATAGGGCCATATTTCACTCGACTAATACCTCCCCGCTTTTAGTATCATAATTTGTTTTTTCGTTTTGTCCCAGTTTCACCGATTTACACCTCCCACTTTCAATTTCCCCCTTTATTTTATTGTTTCCAGCATGACCCTGTCGGGTTGCTTTGATCACACCTGCTGAACACCTGACGCCCATAACTCAAGGGATGATATGCGGCATAGTACTGGTGTGTACCTGCGCAAACCAGGGGCGGTGCCAAGGGAGGGAGGGGCAGAGGGGCGGCGCCCCCTATTAGTAGTGAAAATCGTGAGATTTTGAGTGATTTTCAAAAATTTGGTCCCCCAAGATGTTTGCTTTTTGGCTGGGAAAACTCCTGATAATTTTGTTTTTGATTAGTTTTTTTCACGACCACTATTTTTTTTCCGGGGAGGTCCCCGTTTATACAATTTTGAAAATACCCCTCTACATAAAGGTATTATAGGGATATTCTTTCATAGTTGTTAATCACACCAAGGAGGTACTAAGCAAGCTTGCTTAGTACATCCTTGGTCACACGTATGCGTGTGTGTGTGTGTGTGTGTTGTGTGTGTGTGTGTGTGTGTGTGTGTGTGTGTGTGTGTGTGTGTGTGTGTGTGTGTGTGTGTGTGTGTGTGTGTGTGTGTGTGTGTGTGTGTGTGTGTGTGTGTGTGTGTGTGTGTGTGTGTGTGTGTGTGTGTGTGTGTGTGTGTGTGTGTGTGTGATGTAATGATAGCAGGTCTGGGGGCCTATACATGCATGTGATTGTGCTGTATACCGTACACAGGGTACAATAATTTGATCGATCATGGGTGAAATCCATAATCTCTTAAAATGACTCAATTAAAGAGGATGATCTTACTTTGAAACTGGATTGACGCACATGAATGACAATGATACACCGTGGTGTATCTTTCTGTACTTTGAACAAGATACCTGCAAAATTCTAGATATCTGAGAATATTTACAAGATCAAGCTCTTGCTGGGTTCCATAAATATTATTGCGTCGGTCGAGACACGGGCAGTAAATCTCTATCTGTCTCTGTACAGATCTTCTATTTTCATCTTTTGACAAGTCATAAAACCATTCTCTGTATAGGCCACCGCAATTCCGTTACAATAAATCGGAATCGGAACGATGGCTTAGCGCTTTTCATGACTGGAGCAAAGTATAACAAAGGCCAAAAGGAAACCCTCCAATCCATTGTTGCATAAAGTTTCCCACGGTCGCCGCAGCTTAAAGACACTATATAGTATCATATAATTATATACAAAACATATAACACTGTGGAAGACCCATTTAAAAAAATTGTCAGACTTTGCTATCTGACATATCTGACAGTGTTTGAATGGACAAATAAACACACTAGAACACAAAACTTCATACAGTTATGCTGTTACTTGTACAATGTGTAAAAATATGTAAAACTCGACACATGAATTATTGTCAACTGATGAAAATTCTGCAACACAACAGTCTATGGGGGAACTGGAATGATCGCTTGATGATTTTCATTTTATATACACACACAATGATCGTTTTGAATTGCTATTTTCAGGGCTTCGTTTTTAGACCTTATGAGAAATACTGGTAGCATGATGAATCATGTAGCTCATTAAAAAAATTACTACAGTTTTAAAAATGTGAGTTACATAATCCTCTTTAATAAGGTATAAAATGAAAAAAAAAACCCCTGAAAATTGTATTTCAAAATGATCATTTAGTGCTTTTAAGAAAGTGAAAATCTAAGAGTACCCAGGTTGACCAGATTCACCTTGCCCATTTCCTCCCATAGACTACTGTGTGTAGATCTATGCTATTTTGTAATCCACCGTAGTACTAATTCAAAGGTGACGTTTATCATGCATATCTTGCCAGTGGCTGCATAAATTTCATTTTATATTATCTTTTTTTTTTCTTCTTCTTCTTCTTCTTATCATCATCATCATCATCATCATATCATTATTATTATTATTATTATTATTATTATTATTATTATTATTATTATTATTATTATTATTATTATTATTATTATTATTATTATTATTATTATTATAGTATGT
>JZLH01S0613576.1:45074-62768 GCA_001188425.1 Eucidaris tribuloides
ATCTGAGCTACATAGTAGTGTTTGAATGGACAAATAAACACCCTAGAATACAAAAGTTTTGAAATTTATGCTGCCACTGGCAAGATCGATATCAATGAATAAACAATTAATACTCGGGGCGAGTAGAAAATAGCCTAGATCTACACACAGTAAGTCTATGGGAGGAAATGGGCAGGTGAATCCGGTCAACTTACGATTTTCACTTTTTTAAAGCACTAAATAATCATTTTGAAATACAATGTTTTCAGGGCTTCATTTTCAGACCTTATCAACGACACTTGGAGCATGGAGGATTATGTAGGATAATGTAGCTCACATTTTTTTAACTGTGGTAAATGTTAGCCAGTGGCTTTAAGTTAGTTTAAGTTGGGCGAAAATCCACAAATGAATGACAGAGTTATGAAGTTTCAAAGTTCTAATTTTGTAATGTCACATACATGTACAAGCAGCTCCCCATGTAATACAAATTCCATAAATTGTCATTTTCTAATGGTTCATGATAATTGATTTTTTTTTTCATAGAAGCCTGTATGAAATAATGTTTCTGATATTGAATGCACCTACATACAGGTGAAATTTTTCAAATTTCTGAGAAAACGGCACATTATGGAATTTATATCACATGACATATGGGGAGCTGCTCGCATGTGATGTCACAAATTAAAACTGTAAAATTCCATAACTCTGTTATTTTCTGATGGATTTTCATTGATATATTTTTCAAATTTTTCTACTTTTATTAAAATCAACTTGACCTCAGTGTGAACTTTCCCTTTAACATTTCTTCAAATATTTGTGCATTGTGCAATGGAGTAGCACGAGGAAGTGGCACTTTACTTCTTCCTGAACTTCCCAGATTTTGTTGGTTTTAAATTCCTGCAAACATTCCTAATCCACTAGTGCTATCAATCAGTGTGTTTCTACAGAAAAATGTTAAACGGTATTACCCGTTTAAGTATCCAGAATTCCGGAAAACCTTCCTGTAGAAACATAAGCAATACGGTTTATTGATAAACCGTATCTGACCAAATAAGGTTTATCATAACCACCTTCCAGAGGTGGTTATTGCCGTGTTAATCCGTTTAAATTTTCTGTGGAAACGCACAGCAACAAACCGTATCGTGTCTGGCGGAAGTAGGGGTCACCAGTGTGTGTGAAAATATGTGCCTGTGACTGCATATTTCGGACCAGATCATATACCACAATGCATTGCGAGGTCATACAGTAGGTTGAATTTCCTGACTTCCGATTGACCCGGTATTTGCAACACGGAATGGGAGCTAATTGAAATATTCGCTCTGTAGGAACAGGTTGGTTTAACGGCGATACGGTTTTTCGATTCCAGAAAAGATAAATCGTTTTCCACTATTTTTCTGTAGAAACACGCCGAAAGACCCCAAGCCCCTCCCCCCACCCAGGGGGGGGGGGCATTATGTTGGGTAGGGGGGAAGCATCAGACTTCAAAAGTAAAAACAGTCGGTAAAAAAAAAAAATCTTGTGTGGGTTGACTAGAAGACAATGTGGGGTGGGGATGCTCCCGGGGTGGGGGGGGGGTACGTTGCCTAGTAAGGTAAACGGGAGTGTGCCGCTCTAATAGGTGACTTTTTCGCAAAAAAAGCCTTAAACGATGGGTGGTTTTGGGGGAAAAATCCTTAAACATGGGTCATGATTTTGACATTTTAAGATTTACACTACATGTAGCTTCGCCTATTTCTTCGCTAAAATGCACAAAAATGCCACTTTTCTTTATAAAAAGCCTTAATTATACATGTAGGTACCATTTTCCACCAAAATGACCCTTAAAAAAGGGTCGGGTTTTTCGACTTCAGCAGCACACCCCCGTCGGAACCAAATGTGAGTACCACCCCCCCCCCTCCCGGATGCTCCCACCCTCCATTTCCATGGGCCTGCCATTGAGGTCACCTTAAAAATGCTTAAATAGTGTAGGTTTGGTCCAAATCCCTTACTTAATCAATGAATTAGTGAATAGATAGGAATAGATAATAAATAGGCAAGAAAGTATGTAAAAAATAAAAATAAATAAATGTATTAAGGAATGTAATTATGTAAATAAGTAAATGCAATTCATAAAGTGAAATAAATGATTGATAAATTTGTATCATTTTGCTGATAATATACATGTAACAAAGTAATGTTGCCCTACATATATATATCATTACAGTTTTATGGATTCTCATTTGTAGTATTATGGCATGTACTGTACACTGGATTTGAGAAAAAAATGTTGTCTGTTATCATTTGTTGTACATGTAGCCTAATATTCATTTTGTAGTGTACAGCATGCTCTAGTTCAAATGAATTGAAATTTCTCCATTTGTATTGAGTGTGAGGTTGCGGAGTACAGAAAACAATAACTTTACGCAATTTGCACTGCTGGTTGAAAATGAAAGGTCAAGAAAGAAATGACACTTAACAAACTTTACAGCTTAATCAATATTTTGTTAACATTGACTAAACATTATCAAAACCACAACTACCTGTAAGGGAAAATTCCCTACTGCAAAATGAAGGGGAAACTTACGGGGAAAATTCCCAACAAGAAAGGGGAAAATTGTTATTGTCATGCACGCCCATTAACCGCCACCATCATTATCTGATTATGTGTCATACGTGTAACTTAGTTTACAATCCCTCTCACGCCTTGCGAATAGGGACTTTCCCTATCTTTTGGCACACTATACTGTAGTATTCATGCCTTGCATACCTGTGCACACTATTAGTACACGAGTACAGAGGCTGTGTACATTGTGTTGTAGTGTACATACATGTAGGGCCTACAGGTCAAAATCTGTTTTCTCACCTTAGCCTGTGGGGAGGACGTTGGGTCGTGGTTATTAGATTTATGCCAGGTTTTGTAGTCATTGCAGTATACTAATCTACCTTATGGGTTCATGAACTTAAGGGGATACTCTCGATACTAGAAATGAGTAGGTTTTGAAGGGGGAATTCCAGTTTGGATCGAGGGTCCATCAGACCAAAGTTTTGAAATGTACATGTAGGCCAATGTAATGTTATGATACCATAGTGGAGGATGTATCGCTTTCTACCGCCATGTATTAAACAAAAATCATGAATGTACATATCAGCCATTCCACGTACATGTAAATGTCACGTGAGTCACACATGTTTCATGTCACACAAGTCGTAAACAAGGGTATAGATCAAAACTGAGAAAATATTGGAAACAAATCCAATACTTTTGATCAAGTAAATCAATCATCTAAACCCTGACATGTGACTCGTAAGACACAGCATGCGTGACTCGCGTGACACAAGTATGGAATGGCTGATATAGGCTTACAAACATGATTGATTGGTTAATGCACATGTTCAATTTTACTAAGAGCTTTCCCCACCTTTCTTCATTTTTTTTTATCAAGTTGCATAATTAAACCTCTTTTAAAGAGATTTCTCGATGCACCAACTATGGCCAACATATTTGATCTCAATGATCTGTCAAATCTTCATTCTGTTGGTATATGATCCATTAATTTGAAGTACATTGTAACTGTAAGCGTACTGTACAAACAGTGAGTTTTAGATACACGTACCAAGCATCAATGAATAAGAAAAATATGAATAATTTAAATCTTGAATGGTTCGTGCTCTTTATTTGTTTATAATATCAGCAAGTTAATGTCATATCTTTATTCATGGCAATGAGATTTTCTCTGCCAAAGCAATAATGTATAGACCATGTTACCCATGCAATGTATAGTTTTGCTAAATTTAATGCAGCAGGAGACAAACTCATAGCAGGGAAAAAATCAAAATTTTCATTTCGGCGGCTACTTTTCATGTTTACATGCATCCCAAATTCCCAATGCTCTGTTGTATTGAACACTACGGCAATTTATGAGGGCCCTTTTTAAAATTTCAGGGGCACTTTTGCCATTTTGAGGGCCAAACCGCCCGAGCCCCTGCGTATTTTTCCCTGATTTACTTGGGGGGGGGGGGTCATTTACAAAAGACTACATGTATAAACCATTGCCGTTGATGTGTAAATTAAATTCCATTATTTAGTACAGTGTGGTTTAAGCATTTCTTTGATGGTTTGTTTTTATTTTTCACAGAGATGCTGGTCTGAGGTGTCCGGTTGATAATGAACCCTTAACAGAAAACCAGGTAAGATAGGTGGTAAAACGTAATAGGCATTGTATACCCTCATGACACGAAAGGGAAATAGCTGGATAGAAATCAATCTTTTGTATGGGTTAACCCTGACTAGGCTGGGGGGGGGGGGGGAGGAAGGGGCCTGGAAGGCCCCCCTCGACATTTCACGCAATACGTTTGCAATGCGAAAAGCTCTCGCCGCGATGTTTCATGACTTTTTTCCTCCAAGTCTCCCACATCCTTTAAGACCAAATTTGCGACGCCCGGGTATGCGGTTCCGAAGATACGCATAATTTTGTACATGCATGGCGTACCAAAAATTGCTCAAAAACGTTATTTTGTGTACAATTTCAGTACAAATTGTGTTTTCAGCCAAATATCATATTAAATGTATTAATATTTTTGCTTTTACTGATTCAAATTACTTAATTTTATGCTGTTTATGATCGCATAAGTGTCACTGACAAATTTCATTGAAAAAAGAATGAAAAACAAAAGGTCGAAAAAACAGAGAAATACATAAGAAATTGCAAAAAACATTAAAATACATAAGAAATTCATCTGATATTGCAATTTTTTTGATGTACATTTGCTAAGAGCACCACAAAGGGTTTCAACACCAAAAATTAGCACATTTGGAGATTTATTTAGTGAGTTAGAGCAAAAAGTATGATTTCACATATTAATTAGCATAATTAACTAAAAACAATTTTCATGAAAAAAATAATTATACAATCTTGTAGATTAGGTCGTGGGCGATGTGCGTGCCAATTTTCGTCGCGATGATGCGGTCGATGGCCGAGATCTCAAGCAGGCCCCCCCCCCCTCCCCCGCCATATGATCTCCCAAAATACCACGGCCTAGTTAGGGTTAAGAGGTTTATGATATCAAGAAACAGTTTATACAAGCTGCTTTTTTTCGACTACAATGAACCTTGTATCATTCTGTTCTATGGTTTAGCCGTGATGGCATGCTAATTTAGCTTTTACAGTGTAACCTGTGTGTTGCTGGTTTTACATAGCCTTATAATGGGAGATATGAGTGTGATTTTCTCAAGCTAATATTAAAAAACTTGAATGCTAATATTATAATGCCTGTTTTTGTTTGCGGGAGCCGCTAACATCTCTGCCATTACTTTTCACGTGTATGACAATAAGAAAAGTGTGTGAATGAAGTTTGGCATGGAGGGAGTGATAAACCGGTGCGAGTGTGAAATGCCAGTAACAGAGGTAGGCTCTTTTTGTGAATTTATAGATATTTTGCAAAAAACTTACTCCAGATTTCTTGATATTTACCAAATTTTGTATGTATAATAGTACTTGTATGAATAGAAATACCTGTAATATCGGATTTCTTTTGTGATATATCGACATTTATTGCATTCATCAGCACGAATATCTGCACTCTCTATATTTGATACGTGCAATATCTCATACTTTCTAGTTCTGAAATATACCACATCAACGTGCATCCATTATTGAAAGAATATATTGTCACATAAATTTAACAGTGGATCCAGATTTTCAAATTGCAGCGCCTCGACACTTGACACTTGCCCGTTTCGTATTTTTTTCGGGCAAGTAAAATTTTGATCATGAAATGAGCAAAATATGTTCATAAACAACTAAAATAAAATTTGTGTTCAGGTCGTTTTCAACATTATTTTGTTCATTGTATTTAATTTTTATGACTCAACTTTGTAAATCACACCCTATTGCAACCCCAGAATTAAAAAAATATGTCCAATGCTTAAAAAGCCTTATTCAGGGCTCGACACTAGCACTGCCCGCGTTGGGGCGGCAAGTAAATTTCACAGTTGGGCAAGTTAAAACTCAAAATGTTAAACTTTACTTGCCCATTGGGCATAGTAAAATTTTGATCATGAAATGAGCAAAACGAACAAAATATGTCTAAAACTTTCGCTGTTTATTTACCTTTAGCACCCTGTGAACCGTCCGAAACCGCCCCCTCTTATTACTTTCCTAGACTGCCCGAAACGCCTGTCCGTTAAAGCTGCCTTTAGTATCCATGCTGACACCCGTAGTTCACTTGAAATGCCCAAACACGCCCGTCTTATTTACTCCCTGAACGCCTGAAACCGCCGCCGCTCCGTAAATTGCGCCGCTCTAGTATACATTTCTGTATGCTTGTCTTTTGTGCACCGTTGAGGGCAATATTGCTGTACCTTCCAGGGAACCATAAGCCATTATCTACAGAGTCTTCAGTGACTAAAGGGTTAACTTACTAAAGTTCATCATTATTTTTTTCTTTGTATGACTCTTTAAATTCATAAATCACACCTTTGGAAACCCCCAGAAACAAACATCCAATGCAATAAAGGCTTTATTAGTTAAAATTAGGGGAAATAATTGTCAATGTGTTTATTATCATTTATTTTCGAGGCAAGTAAATTTTTCATCCGGACAAGTAAAAATCTGAAAGGGATAATTTCACCTGCCAGACGGGCAAGTAGGCAAAAAAGTTAGTGTGGAGCCCTGCCTTATTGTTTAAATTTAGTGAGTAATCATTTTTAATGTTTTTGTTTTATTGTTTATCAGGCAAGTAAATCTTTCATTCAGGCAAGTAAAAATCCGAAAGTGATAATTTCACTCGCCCAACGGGCAAGCAGGCAAAAAAGATAGTGTGGAGCGCTGTTTAATATCATGTACAGTATTTGTTAACAACACTGGATCCAGGATTTTCCAAATGGGCACGTGGGTTGGGGGAAGTTAGATGTTTGCTTGAAGCATTTTGAGCTGACAAGCAAAATAGAAATAAAAAGTAGGTCAACTGTTTTGAGGTGATGAGTAGAAAAAAAGATGGCCATGACCTCAGCATCCCTGACCCTTGCCCCCTTCAGGTAGCCAGATGCCAAATCTGCCAATCTTGTAGATTTTCCTTGTGATATACATGTACAAAAGACTTCATACTGCAGTCAAGACAAGAACGGAACATGGGGAGCAGTGGGGAAAATCCCATTTTGAAATTCGATAATTGTTTGCAAGGAGCTGCAAGTTTGTAAAGGCTTCCGTTATGGCACGCATGTTGTTTATTGTTTGCCAAGTTCATCCAGCAAAATGAGTAATTGATCCAAAAATTGATTTTTTTTTTGTTCTTAGTGACACATCTGTGCTATAACTACAGTGTACATGTACACAGCGGCTTGTTGTTCATGAAATCAAGAATAAACATAGCTGAAGTATATCTTGAGTAGTTGTTTATACATGTACTAAAAACCAAAGTTTTCCACTTCACAAATGTCAAACTCTGTCTTTCTCCGTTTTTCAAATGTCAAATTCCGTTTTTCTCCTTCTTGTAATTTTGCAATTATCTGACTTGAATTTTTGTTGGAAAAAAATCACAAATAACGTCAAACCCATGGTGGTTTTAATTTGTTTTGGGGGACATATTTACAGGTAACACATGATTTCTTTGGCTTAGTAGGCATCTTTTTAGTAAATTAGTTTAATTTTATTCATTATAAATTTTACTTTGGGGGAAATTTGTAGGCAAGATTTTTTTCATTTTTGTTCAAAATGTTGTTTTCTGCGTTATACCTCAAATTCCATGATTTCCATGGAAAATCCACAACATGGAAAACTCCGGTCTTTATTTTATACATACTGTGTCCAAAATTCATGAATTGTGCCCCAAAACTGGATTGTAACAAATACTATTTTTCAAATAAAAAAGACAACACTTTCTGGATACCTTTTCCTTGTTTACTACTTATGAATATTTTGTACAGTTTGTAGAGAAAGTCTAATTTGAAGATGAAGGCTACCATTGTGGAGCTTCAATTTAAAAAAAAAAAACCCTGTCAAACTTTATATGAGCTACATAACAGTGCATAAATGGACAAATGAACATCCTAGCATACAAAAGTTTATAATATTATGATGCCACTGGCATGGTATGCATGGATAAACAAATTAGTACTACTCCTGAGTATAAATTTGTTAGACTGGAACACAGTAGTGTATAGGAGGAGATAGACAAGGTCAGGAGAAGGTCACACTGGATACTCTGGATTTTCACTATAACTTTTAAAGCACCAAATTATGACTTTGAAGTACAATATTTTTCAGGGCTTCATTTTTAGACCTTATCAAAGACTCTTAGAGCATGGAGGATTAAACTTTGTGTCAGCCTTATCAAATTTTCTAGTTAATTATTGTGTATGAAATGACCTGATTATTTTAAGTAGCTTTTTGTTCTGTCTGTTTATATTTTCACAGATCTTTTCGGATGTTTGTGTCAAACGGGAAATAATGGATCTGAAGGCCCAGTGTCCATTTGATGGATGTCCAGAATTGGTGGAACTGAGAATTATTGAGGTAAAAACCACAACAACTGCATTGGAGGAATTTGTTTCTATGGCACAGTCATCATACAGCGTGTTTCTATTGAAGGTAGTTTTCCGGTTGCAACCGGTTAATGGAGGAGAAGATCGCAATAGAAACAGACCTTCTCCGCCATTATCCGTCTTTTTAGTAGAGAAAGTTTTGCCGGTATTTATCCTGCTTTTTGCAGGATAATAGCGGAGACAGATACCGGAAGACGTCAATAGAAACAGACCTTCTCCGCTTTTATCTGTCTTTTGCCCGTGAGAACCGGATATAAACAAAACCACGTGATCGGAATACGTGACCTATGGCTGCAGCGCACATGTGTTTGATTGAGCATAAATTTGACCTAGCGCGTCCCACAATACCTTGCGGCAACCCAGGTCAACGGACTCTTAGCCGGTAATCGTACGATCCCGTTAGGATAGATCGTGCTTTCCGGAAAATGCAATCCAAAAGAAACAGACCTTCTGCGCTATTAGCCGGTCAAATTTTATCCGGATAAATACGGTAGGCTCAATAGAAACACGCTGAATGTTATGGCACATCTCCTGCTTTCCAAAAGTAGAGTCACAAATCATGTTCTGACCAGGGGCATGGCTACATGACTTGTAAAACTTTTTCAGTGTGTGTGTGAGTGTTGGGGGGGGGAGGGGTGGGGGGAGTGTACCTGGGTGGTATGAACCACATTACAGAAGGACCGATCCAGTATCCAGTCTGAATATCACTGAGTTGTGACCTTTTGCCCTGAACTGATTCCAAATATAGACTGACAGCTGAAAAAAGATCAGATCAGAATAGCTAAGCCTTGAAGTCAATGCAAAACACCATTGTAGATAACAGAAAATGTGGGCAGTGTTTGAGAAAAAATGATCCACGTCAAACAAAAATACTATTATTTACTGTTATTTTGGCATAAGAAGAGACAGTTTTGAAAAGTGATAGTTTTGCCTTTAATGCATGCTCATTCATGCAAGACTTGATGGATCAATCACAATTTTACATAGAAGTTAGTCAAGTAGCGTAGAAACACTCTTGCCCAAATAATTTTGCTCAAAGTTATGATATTTTGAAAAAAGGAGAATTACTTGTTTTGTTGTGTGTATATGTACTTGTTCGTTTTTTAACACCCTTCAGAACCACAAAGAAGTGTGCACCTTTAGAACAGAACCTTGTCCCAACAGGTGTGGGGCAGCCATCAGGAGGAAATCCACAGCGGACCACATCCATAACGAATGCCCCAAGAGACTGGTAGACTGTTCCTTCTGCATGTCACAGTTCCCATTGGACAAATTCGAGGTAATGGACAAGAAGGGAGCTGTTCAGTCTCATTGCCTGATTTGACAGTTTTTGTCAGTAAAGCTACTGTCACACTGCGCCGTCTAACGATTCCATCTGAAAAGCGAATGCGTACGTTTATTAAACGTTTATTGGACTTTTTAATTCATTTTTCAACTGGATAACAAACGTATCTAGATGTTGACAGACGGTTCTATCCGTTCTGTTCCATTCTGTTGTATTCCATTTGCCACCGTCTGAGGTAAATAATTTATTTTAGACGGAGGCAGATGGAATCGTTAGATGGCGCAGTGTGACAGTAGCTTAAGACTGAAATCTGTAATTGGCTTGACCCAAAGTGTGAAAAAAAGTTTAAAACTACTACTACTACAAACTGCTGCTACTACTACTACTACTACAACTAAATGCTACTTCTCCTCCTTCACCTTCTCCTCCTCCTTAACCTTCTCCTTTCTCCTTCTCCTCATTCTTCTCCTCTTTTTCTTCTTCTTCTTCTTCTTCTTCTTCTTCTTCTTCTTCTTCTATTCTTTTCTCTTACTAACAGCTACACATGTGCTGACTAGATAATTTTGAGGTCATGATTTTTCAAAGTCCTGGATATCAGTACTGATTGTTGGATTATTCCATAAGGGCAGCATCATTATTTTGAAATATCAGTTGTCCGGGAGAAGGGCCCTAGCATATGTCCGTGGCAGAAAACCTTAACAATAATTTTTCTCTTATTTGAGAAATATTGCCTTATTTGATATTTGCACTTAAAGGGACCGTAAAGTCGCAAGTCGTGGGCGTTTGGACCTGGCCCGACTCGGGTAATATTCGGGAATGCCCGTATACTTTCGGAAAACGAGCGCGCACGAATTGTGTGCAATTCCCTATGCAGCACGTATTCACCCGAAGAAAGGCGAACTAAGCCCAACTGACCCTCATCGGCAATTCTGTTTGCAGCTCCACGATTGTTGTTACGCACCACTGAACTCTACACTACGTAGCATAGCGTTCAGTGTTACGCACTGCCCTGCAATAAAGGGGCAAGCGTAAGGTAGATAAACGTACATGGATTACGAGCGGCGCGTCCCTTTAACAGACTCGCAAAAGGATCTAAAAATATCACATTTCATGTGAAAAAAACAATGGTTTTCAAGAACGAGACAATTTAGTGCTAAGACCCTTCTGCCAGGAACATATGCCAGGGCCCTCCTATCAGACAACTGACGATATATTCCTCCTAGAATACAAAAAAGGGAATATGTTTTTGCGAGACTTATCATTACACTGTTGATGGAGACAGGAACATGTTGACTTACTTCCAATATCATGGGAAATAGGGAAAAAGCACCATGTATGACCAAGCATTGCATTCATGGTACAGTAGCTTTATTATAGGAAGGAAGGAAACGGGTTGAAAACGTGAAATAATTGTGACCTAGAAAATTCACCCCTTGTATTAACGCTCTTATACTTTATTGGAACAAAGCCCAAGCAAGAAATGATCTTGAATCATTGCCAAATTCATGTAGTGGGGACAGAAATCAAGGTCATTGCACTAGAGCATTGAATAATTACATGTATATAATATTGGATGCACTTGAGTGGCATATCGTAGATATTGCATTCAGAAAGCATGCTTATTGCACGAGTCGAAGACGAGTGCAATAAGCATGCTGATGATAGCAATATCTATGATATACCACGAAAGAAATCCAATATTATTATTATTATATACGTACATAGGGGGCCTACAAATTTGGGGAAATGTGGAAGAATAAATTTTAAATTTGCAATTTTATCGATAAATGTGCGTAAAGCTAGCTCTGTATTGACATTTCAAACTCACGTACTTCATCGTTCTCTTCACACGCACTTCATCGCGCACTTCTTCGTGTAACAGTAATGTGCACATAATAATCATAATCATTATCATAATAATCATAATCATAGTCATAGTCATAATAATAATAATACTAATGATAATGATAATAGTGATGATGATGATAGTAATAGTAATAATAATAATAATAATAGTAATGATGATGATGATGATGATGATGATGATGATGATGATGATGATGATGATGATAATAATAATAATACCACCAAAGTGAGCAGTATTCAGTAAAACATCTGTATCTATTTCTTCAAGGATCATGTGTTAGAGTGCCCCAAGGTTCCAGTCACATGTGAGTTCTGTCAGCAGTCGGTGCTACGGGAAGAGGTTTATCATCATCACGACCAGGAATGTACTAAGGTCCTTGTCGCTTGTCAGTTTGCTGAATTTGGCTGCTCCTCCCAGGTTTGTATCTTGCCATTTTCCTCGACAGTGTAGTTAAACCGGGCCGGGTATCATCACAAGAATTAGGTCATAGAGATGTAATGTTGCTGTTCATTTTACTTTAACTGCTGGAGACCTTCAATTGGTCCTACTTTTCTTACTTTATCCTACATGTACTTTTGTGGAAAGATCATCATAATTTTCCTATTTTTTCCCCTAAAATCCTTATTTTGCAACTTTTTGTCAAAAAAAAAATGTGATATGTTTAATATTTGTTTGGAGTTGAGTAGTCAGGTTGTTGCTGAGAGTAGTGTAACTACGTTTGTACCATTATCACCTGTTTGTGAAGGAAAATTTGTTTCCCCAGATTTCCACTTTTTCGCCAGTCTTAGATTTTTTTTCCGCGTATTCCGCATTTTCCATTTTCTACGGGATTTCTGGTCCAAACGTTAATTATACATATCCTACTTTCCCCCTACTTTGGTGGATTGAATTCTGCTTTTCTGCTACTTTGTGGAGAAGTTTGGTCCTAATTTTCTCCTACTTTTTCAATCAAGCAGAGTTGAGGGCCTACTGTTGGTATTCACATAAACACAAACCGTCGTAAGAGGGATAAAAGGCACAGAATATCATGGTGCATTGTGGGGAAAGTTGACAACCAAATTGGAAGTAATAAGGCACCATGGCGTCGACCCACTTTGCTTACATACAATTCTCAGTATCGACAAAACGTCATTCAGTAGCATCCAGCAGTAGAGGGCGTGCTTGTCCAAGAGATCTTGGCCTCCACCAACTTCCGGTTTTATATACAGTACATTTACACGGGTTGAAAGATAAAAAGTCCTGTATAAATGACTGGTTTATAGTTTGTGGTGTATACCCTACAAATTTGGATTCTACCTGTACAGGTCAAAGGAAAGCATAACACAAATGTGTGACACTCTGACCCTATGTAGTAAAATCATGAATTTTGCAGACAACCCTGTGTATTGCCTATGCAAGATAGAATGAGCTGGTCACGTTAGTAGAACCACCGTGCAATCTGTGCATGCTCACTGACGATGGCGCCCTATATTGTCGATAGCGAGAGTTACATTACATTAGTGAAACAACCACAAAAAAGTTGAGTATTGAATGTTGTGAATTTGTTTGAAATATGCCATGGTTTACATAGACTCCAGGGGCGGTATTCTCGAAAGGTCTTAAGTCAGTTAAGAGTCTTAAATTTCCCGATTCTGGCTTAAGTATTGTCTTAACTTCAAGCACCCGACTTAAGGGGTATTCTCAAAAGTCTTAACTTCGAGCACCCCTCTTAATTTACCTCTTAAGTCTAAGACAACTGTTTGAGAGACTTAAGTGAGATAGGAGTCTTAAACATCGCAATTTTATAGACTGAAATGGCAGTTGGGAAGTCCCCGGGGAAGACGAGAATTGATTGGCAAGCAAATCCTCTTGAATACAATGACAGCGAAGTAATTGAAAGATACCTGTTCAACAGAGCGGGTATTTTTCGCATTACCAAAGACATTACCAGCAATAATAACTGCCAGCTATACAAAAGCTGCACACTGGTCACAAAACTGTGTGCGCACTCAAGCCTAGGACGCGTGCGTAACTCTGTGGATTTTTTACACGTTGATAGCGCGCATAACAAAAAAAATGTGCGTTCGATGTATGAATTGCACACTAAATTCATCAGCTTAGCTTAGTGGGGTGCTTAGTTCTTTCGAGAATACCAATCTAAGTACCCTGCTTAAGATAGCAGGGTACTTAGATATATTTTTCATATTTCAGTGCCCAACTTAAGAATTTTTTAGAATACCGCCCCAGATGATTAAATATTACATTTGGAAAAGTGGATTACATTAATTCTCAACATAACCAATAATATTTTCACTTAATATCGGTATTTAAAGATGTAAAATTTAAATTTATAAAATATTTAAATATATCTATATTTTTAATTTGTCAGTGAAAGATACTGTAAGTTTTCTACCACCCATAAAGCAGTTACATGATTTTTCATGCATAAATTTGTTTTACCAAAGATTTTGCACAATTCCGTGTATGAGAGAAAAGGAACTTGGTGTAGCAAATAACAGCCCTATAGACGAAAAATTGGTATTGTCTGAAATTGGAGTGATGCATGTAATAGCACATAGGCTTAAAAAAGTACTAAATTAAATACTCTTCACTTGGCTACACTTGGTGTCCTTGTATCTCACACAGTTCCCTACACAGTGAATAGAACTGAAAGTATGTTCATAATGGGATAAATTTAGTACTTTAAGTATTAAAAAGGTCTTTAACCTGTATGACATGACATGTATTGAAAGGTACATGTACATGTAGTAGTACTCATTTGCAACATGACAGAACTTCTCCGCTTCCCAGTTACGAATTTGCCAAACACCAGGAGATTCTTATCTTGGAGTTGTCAAAAGAGTGCGGCATGTCTGTTCACATTCGTTCAGTTCATAATCCCCTAAGCTAACAGACTGCAGCTGCTGTTTTTCTTTTTTGGGGGAAGGGGGGAGGGGAGGACAGGGAGAGTCCAGTATACCATGGACCTCAAGTAGCAGGTCCACGAGTATACACAGACCATTCCTTTTAAAATGATCACAAAACCTTTATTTCTCAGTTGACATAAATGTGTACAGGTAGCAAATCAGTGGCCTCTTCAGTTAAAAAAAAAAGTGGCTCAAGATGAGAACAAACTGAATTTGCTCTGCCTGAATTTGCTTCAGTCAGACAATTTATCAACATTGACAATGCTTTTACATAAGATCAAGGATTGGGTCCAGCGTGAAAAGTCTCATTTAGTTTGCAGCGAATAGGAAAAGCCCAGTGGGCAAGGATTAAAATTTGGGGTTTGAAGAACATGGGAGTTCTATTGTAATGGACTGATTGAGGAAGTGGAGACTTTTTGTAATGAAGATGGGTCAAAAGGCACAAGTTCTTCTCAAAACTTATCTGAAGTTAGAATATGTGTCCACCTTCTATAAACCCACAAAAAATAGGCCAAAATGATTTTTTGCTTACCTGCATAGTTTTAAAGAATAATCTCTAAGCTTTAAAATGAAATATAAATTATAATAAATAATATATAAATTAGAATATGTGTCCACCTTCTATAAACCCACAAAAAGTAGGCCAAAATTATTTTTTGCTTACCTGCAGTTTTAAAGAATAATCTCTAAGCTTTAAAATGAAATATAAATTGTTAAAATTGGACTATTCTAAATCATCAAGTTAGCAGGTGCAGTTTCGTAGAACAGGGAGAAAAGAGGATATTAATTCAAAGATTAGGTACATTTAGGTACACCATGCAGAAATTTCTGTGTAAAAAAAAATATGGTCCAGAAAAACTACTAATATTTCAATGACAGTTTTGTTTTAAGGCACCAAATTTGACAGTGGGTAGAAAAAGATACTTTTTCTAATAAGACAAACTGTAAAAATTGAGTGGTTCAACCATTATGACATATTTGATACAGAGACTTGTAATCTGCAATTTTTGTGGGTTTGGAGCTGGGTGGTCACAAAATTGCAGTAACAGGTTTGAACAATATCATACCATTAGGCCACATGTATAAAAGAAAAAATAAGTGAAAATGTGACCTCGTGTTACCTCTCAGTCAACAGAAATTTAACACCTACATGTATCCGACCATATTTGAATTAAAGGTAAATGACATGATTGGGGGTAGTCCTCGACTTCGTGTAAAAACATTCTAGAATCAAGTAAACTATTATGCAGGGATTCTACTGTGCTGTGAAATTTGGTAGTCAAAAGTTGATTCAGTTTAAAAGAACTAGCATGACAGACAAATTTGTTTGTAGCTTTCTATGGGATTAATTTCTCTCGGGACTCAAGAGAAATTCAGAACTGGTATGTTCACGCTTGATTCTCCTTGAGTAAACAAATTCAAGGCAAATCCTTCCAGCCAGGAGGTACACTCCAGCTGGTATACAGGGTGGCCCAGAAAGAATGCTACGAGTACGATTGGTAATTTCTTCACCATTATCGGCAAAATGTCATTAATTTTTATTTTGTTGGTTAGAACATCTTTTTCCAATAAAATGATACCAAGATCATTGATTTTGAGTAAGGCGATTTGATTATAGGGCCATTTTTCGGAGGCAATGCAATTTCCCAAATTAGCCAATTTCTCAACAGTGGCGGTCATCGAAACGCCGTGATATTCTGGCATCTCAGCTTACCGTACCGGTCGCATACCGGACAAACCGCAATGACAATGGAGACATAGCTCGCATCGTCTCCTTATGAAAGCGAGGGCATTCCAGCTCTTTTTTCATTGCGGTTTGTCCGGTATGCCGACGGTATTGTAAGCTGAGATGCCAGAATATCACGGCGTTTCGATGACGCCGCTGTTGAGAAATTGGAATTTTGGGGAAATTGCATTGCCTCCGAAAAATGGCCCTAGAATCAAAACGCCTTACTCAAAATCAATGATCTTGGTATCATTTTATTGGAAAAAGAATGTTCTAACAACAAAAAAAAAATTAATGACATTTTGCCGATAATATTGAAGAAATTAGTGATCATACTCGTAGCATTCTTTCTGGGCCACCCTGTATAGTTGGCAGCGTAGTAAATAACCCAGGGCGACGGGCGATTTAGCCCTTGGCAAAGCCCAAATCGCCCCCTACAATCCCCCAAATCCAATTCTTTGGGGCAACCATTTCCTTCAGAATTGCCCTCAGGTTTGCTACGAAAAATTTCACATTTTTTTTTAATTATGGCATTGAAACAGAAATGAATTAAATGGTTGCTTTTATGGGTGAAGCACTGACTAAAACACTGGCAATCTTTCATTGCATTCTTCATATTCTGATGTGCAACAAAACAGTAGCCCCAGTGGTAGAAAAATAGCCCCAAGGCCCTAATAGAAATCACCCTTAAATAATAAAAATTAATTCCCACCCTGATAGTTGGTATATACTTTATCCCGTTCTAGAGGAAGTTTTTATTTCTCCCAATCACGTCACTGCCCTTTAACTCAGAGAGGACTGGGGGGGGGGGGCATGATGGCCCCCCCTTCGACGTTTCGCGTTATTATTTTGAAACGCACAATGGTAATACCACACAATTCTACGACTTTTTTCTTTGAAGTCTTGCGCAACTTTTGAGACCAAATTCGAGACAAATGGGTGCAGCATCGCGACGCCCCATGACTTTTTGTGAGACAATGTCATGCAAAAAATGGCCGAAAAATGGCTCATTTGTGTGATTTGTGTACAAAGTCAATGGAATTTGTCTGATATCTTGAAATTCATTAAAAGGTCATTATTTTCTATTATAATTGACTTTCATAATTAATTTCTAGCTAATTTTGGTTTTTAAATGGTCTGCAATAAATTTCATGGAAAAAAACCCATACAACAACAAAAAGTTACAAAAACAAAGAATGCATGAAATAAAAAAAAAGAAATACATAAGGCAAAAATTGACTTTTGCAATTTTAAATGATTAAAACTAAGAAGGTCACAAAGATAACTTCTGCAAAAAAATACAATATTTTAAGTGAAATTAAGTGTTTATATGCAAATCATGTTTTTTCTTGCATAAATTTGCATAATTAATTCATATTAATTAGAGATTGATTTTTTCCCCCCAAATTT
>JZLH01S0613576.1:86983-98520 GCA_001188425.1 Eucidaris tribuloides
AAGGGTATAAATCTTTAAATTGCTTACGTTGGAGAAGAAAGTTGTGCACAAATTTATGTGAAAATCTGTTGAAATAAATAATGAATAAATAAATAAGTGATTAAGTACATAAATCAATAAATTATTTACCAGAAAGTAACTTCGAAAAAAAAAAAATGCTGCCTTTACTTTGTACCACTTCATTTTTAATACAGGTCTAGTCTAGAATGATGTGAACTTACGCTGTTGTAGGTTTTGCAACAACTGGATTGCACGGTTGACATCTGAAAATCAAGAAATAAAAAACATAAAAATGTTAACTTGTTTTTAATACAATTACTTCCCAATTCAGATTCACACAGTAAGTCAGTATGGATTTACTCATCTCTCATTTCTCCCAGTACCTTTCTCACAGTTCCAACTTCCAACAAGTCATTCACACCTTATGAAAGAAGTGTAACAACTGTGCAAAACCTGCAAAACTGAAAAAGACACCTGTAGAGATCTAGGCTACGTTAATTTGTAACGTTACAGTCATCCAAATCCAAGGCTCGCCCTTTACAGTGGTTCAGGTGGCAAAGCACTATGGCCACCACAAATTTCACCACTACAAATCTTGTACAACAAAAAGTCTATGCCTATGGAGTATGGTAGAAGTCCATCTGATGTGTCAATTTGGCCACCTGAAGGTGTTGCAGACTATTGCCATTAAAGGTATTGGCTAACATTTACCACAGTTAAAAAAATCTGAGCCACACGATTCCCCATGCTATCGGTGTTTTTGATGAGGCCTAAAAATGAGGCCCTGAAAAAATTGGATTTCAAAATGATGATTTAGTGCTTCAAAATGTGAAAATCGTAAGTTGACCGGATTCACTTGCCCATTTCCTCCCATAGACTTACTGTGTGTACACGTAGGCTATTAATTAATTAAAACTCGCCCCGAGTTTTAATTGTTTATTCATGCATTGCTTGCCATTGGCAGTGTAACTTTCCAAACTTTTGTATTCTAGGGTGTTTATTTGTCCATTTGAACACTACTATGTACCTCAGATATCAAAGTTTGACAATTTTTTAATTTGAAGCTCCACAATGTTAGCCTATCACTTTAAAGTAAGTTTAGGTCTAAATTACGCAAAAGAAAATTATCCAACAGCAGTAGGGGCGCTGGTCTGTAAACAAGGATTGTCCTCATAAACGAAGACAAACTGTCATGAACTGTGTCCTCATAAACTGAGATTGAGGACAGTTTTTTTTTCACCTTGCCCTGTGGGGCTTAGACGGCAGTTACAATGCTTGAGAGTGCCAAAAATAGATTCTCTATCATCTGATACCCCAGTTCACCGTCTTTTTTAATAACTTAATTTGCCATCATATATGTTAACATGGAGCTAGCACACTCATTTTGCATCGCAAATTCCAAGGCAAGGGGACTGAACTTTCCCATTTTGTGTGTGTGAAGAAGTCCTGGTTATCAGAGACGATCTGTATTTATGGACCAGCGCCCCATGCCATGGTCATGTCCAATTCAACTGTAAAAAGTTTCATAAAAAAAAATTCTGAACTCATAATCATCTACATGTAGACTACATGTAGGTATTCTTGACAGGTAATGAGATATCCGTCCCCTGAGGCTGAGCTGTTTAAAGGCAAGGTTCACCCTGATGTCAAGTTGGTTTTAATAAAAGCAGAACAAAGAGAGAAACATATTAAAGAAAGTTTGGCGAAAATCCACCAAAGATTAACAGAGTTATGAAGTTTCAAAGTTTCAAGTTTGTGACGTCATATGCGAGCAGCTCCCCTTATAACATCATATAATATAAATTCCATAAATTGTCAATTTTTTTTAATGGTTCATGATAATTGAATGGGTTTTTTTTTCATACAAGCCTGTATGAAATAATGTTTCTGATAATGTATTGAATGCACAGGTAAACTCATTTTCACATTTCTGGGAAAACGGCACTTTATGGAATTTATATCACATATCAATATTATGGCCATGGGGAACTGCTCACATGTGACGTCATAAATTTTAAATTTTAAAATTCCATAACTCTTTCAATCCTTGGATTTTCGTCAAACCTTCATTAATATGTTTCTCTCATTGTTCTGCTTTTATTAAAACCAACTTGACGTCAGGGTGAACCTTGCCTTTAAGTGTTTTAGATATTTAATTTTTAACGTGAGGATCGAAGTCACATAGATCAAACATTAGATACAAGCAAAGATAACGGTTTCTTCTCATGGGGTCGGAGGTGCGACTGTGTCGGCACTTCGTCTTACAATCACATTATGCCATAAACTTTACACATCTACATTAGAATTAACGTAGTAACGTGTCTGTTAACCAAATCTAGCAAAAAAATAAAAAATAAATAATAAGACGGTCATATTCAGGTGATATTTGATTTCAAAACGTTAAGTCTACGACAAACAGACAAAGCAAAGAAACTTCATACTCTATATCACAACAGCCCTTTAGGGCTACCAATTTCCAAGAAAGAAATTTTCACATGGTGCACCGTAAAAGTCGTAGCTTAATTGCTTATCCACACCATGCAAACTACTTCCTTCAAGGAACATTTGAAAAAGACAAAGATAGATCTTAGACCTGTAGACCATACTTAGTTATATTTTTTAATGTTTCTCTACTAACAGTACGGGCGCACGTCGAATATCGGAGATTCTCTCCAATTTCGGAGAGACTCTCCGATATCGGAGACTTTTTCTGCTCTCCAATTTCATTTTGTTTATTTACCTTGGCGCAGCAGGGATAATGTTATCGCAACTTAGGAATGTGATATTCAGAATCCTTGAGGGATTTTACCCCACATGACTGTCTACTTTGAAAATTCACCGTCTTCTTACCAATGATCGATTGTTTACATTTTGCAGCAGTTGTCGATAGCAAAGTTGTTGATACCAGCATACTTGTCATTATCAATATTATTATTCTTATAAATTATTAATAAATTTGTATTACACTCTATGTTAATCCAGATCTAATTGTTTACACGACCACCATGACCTCAGTGGGAATGGTCTTGGAAAAAAAATCTCCGATATCGGAGATTTTCTTTGTGCCAAGTTTTGATACACCCGGGTACATGGTTCCGAAGATACGCATAATTTTGTACATGCATGTTGCCCGTTAAAAGTCTCCGATATCGGAGATAATCTCCGACATTAGAGATAGTCTCCGATATTGGACGTGCGCCCGTACTGACTAAAAGCGTTAAAAAGTCAGTAGAAGTCAGTAATATCGCCTGCCCTGCGCTATTGCTGCGCGTACGGCCACGGCGAGGCGTCCCACCGCCCATGCTCCAGAGACCCACCCGAAGAAGCCGCGGCCGTAGTCGTAGAGTAGCCAGCTTTGCACCGTTAGTTGATGTGACACAGCTGCGGCACCGCTAAAGTTCATTCGCAAAATCCGAAATGGAGTTTCGGATTCGGAGCATAAATGGACTATTACTTGTTTGTTTCCAAAAGGAAAAACCGTTACAGTAATATATAGAACCCATTCTTTCAGTCAAACTATTTAATTAACCACATACAATTTTCGATCATAAATTAATTTCAAAGAGAATACAGTCATTTTTACCTCGTTCTAGCGTTAACTCCCCAGTAGCAGCCATTTTGCTTGTGATCCTTGGTCTGACGTCACAGCGAGGATTAGACTTCCAAACAGTCGCTCGGTGATTCAATTAAAACTGCGCTGTTATCGAGACGCCTGGCTTCGCAGCGTAAATGTAACGGATAGGCTGACTTACCTCTAATCCGATGATTGATTGATAGGAGAAAGAATACCTTAGCCCGTGCATTGTTTTATTTTCCAATTCCAAACAATAGGTTCATACGTTGTTTTTTTTAGTAAAGCTAGTAATAACTACGTATAACTTTGATAGTGTATTAGTAGAGGAACAATGTTAAGGTTCCGTGACACTTTCACGGGGACAAAGGTTTGAAGGTGGTTTTGGATTGTCTGAAAGGTACTAAACAAATTGGGCTTGGGTAACCCTCTTCAAAATGTCGGCAATTTTTGGCAGGGGTCAAAATGGGTTCGAGAGGGGTCAAAGTTGAAAAATGGTCTAATCGGTTTGATTCATAGATCAAATTACTTGTCATATCAAGCAGAATCTAAAAAGGTATAGTTTGCCCTATCTGTGACCAACCGTTAAGTCTCTATGACCAAAAATGTGGAAAGGTCAACGCAACTAGGGCAAAGTTCAAATTCTTAGATCACCCAGTTTTAATGATTTTAATATTGAAATATATGTTTTTTGGCATGACTAATTCAAATAAACAACTTTCTTAAACCCAAATTGTCGTCATAACCTTCAAATTCCAAAATCATGCATATGTACTTTAACATCTAGGCTTATACAGCATCTGTATGTACATGCAATCCTATGCATCTTATCTTAAAAATTGATTTATGAAAATTCAAGGTTAAGATTACGTTTTTTGTTGGTTTAAGTTGCTTAGATGCATTGGTCATGGCAGAAAACATATATTTAGAAATTAAAATCAGTCAAATTGGGCTATTTTAGAATTTGAACTTTGCCCCAATTACGTTGACCTTTCCACATTTTTGGTCATAGAGACTTAACAGTTGATCACAGATATGGCAAACTATACCTTTTTAGATTCTGCTTGACATGACAAGTAATTTGATCTATGATTGCAACTGATTAGACCATTTTTCAACTTTGACCCCTGTAGAACCCATTTTGACCCCTGCCAAAAATTGCCGACATTTTGAAGAGGGTTACCCAAGCCAAATTTGTTTAGTACCTTTCAGACAATCCAAAACCACCTTCAAACCTTTGTCCCCGTGAAAGTGTCACGGAACCTTAACATTTTTCCTCTACTATAGCCTATAGTTCACGTTTCCATAAATTCACAGAGTACTTCGTCAGTCATCCATTATTTAGGATATCATTATTATTATTACATGTACATGTATCTTCATCATCATTCATCATCACCATCATCATTATCATCGTCGTCTTTGTCGTCGTCGTTGTCATCATCACCATCATTAGTATCCCTAAAATAGGGTTCATCTGTGAAAAAATTCTATGAAAAGGTTTTTCAGTGGATTTGAGTAGGTATGGGTGTCAAGATTTACCAAAAAAAAAGTTAGGTGCGATAGGAGGTGGGGAAAGTGTTTTTTAAGAGGTCAAATGTCATTGACCTTGGCTAATATGACCAATAATTGTAATTCACGAATTAAATATGGTAAATGGATGATATTGGTGACAAAATGCAGATAATTACACTAAAAAGAGAAACAAAATACATTTTGTATAATAAAATATGCAAAAATACATATTGTTTTTTTAATTAATTAATTAATTATGCAAATTAATACACAAAATCACAGTTTTGCCTATAACTCACTAAAAGAAACTTAGGGAGTGCTGTTTTGGTATGATTATTGTTGATGACATTGTTAACAATATCCCACCCCTAAAAATGCTCAATCAATATAAATTCCTGATGTATTTTATTGTTTTTCCAATTTCTTATGTATTTCCTTTGTTTTTCAACCTTTTGTTTTTGTTGTTTTTTCGACCCAAATTTGTTGCAAACACTTTAGGAAGCATATTCATGCTAAAATTAATTAATTTCAAGCATTGAAAGTAAAAAGAAACATATGAATTAATTGAAAACACACATTCTGTATTGCACAAAATCACATTTTTAGCCATTTTGGGTCCGACAAGCACTTACAAAAAGTTACGTAACTCCGAAACTGAGCACCCGGGTGACACAAATTTGGTCTGAAAATATGCGGTAAATTCAATCAAGGGGGTCACGAAGCGCCTTGGCAAAAGTATTGTGCGATGCAGAGCGAACCATGTGACACAAGGGGTGGGGGTACATGGGAGCACGATCCCCCAGTCCTTTGGGGTTAACATACTATACGTATAAGCGGTATCACATCAACAATATACACGTACAAGCACACACACTTGATTTATCTTAGGCCTATGTGCTGTAAGGGGCACAGAACTGCACCACAAGAACAAAGAATTTGACAAGTTACATTAATTGCAGCCAAAATAATTAATTTTCCTCTTCATCGCTATAGCCAACTCTTCTTCATCAATGCTCTCTCCATTAGAACAGTCTCCACAACACCCTCGGCAGGCAGAAACATTCGTCATGCCAGACTTAAGGGCACTGTATAACAATGTTTCCAGTTTAAAAAAATCTGAGCTACATGATTCCCCATGCTACTAGTGTCTTTGATACAGTCTAAAAATGAAGCCCTGAAAAAATTGCAGTGTAAAACAATCATTAAGTGCTTTAAAAAAGTGAAAATCATTGAGAGACCATTCCAGCTTTTCTCCATAGACTACTGTGTTGCAGAATTTCCTATCGCCTGATATAAAATTAATGTGCCAATTTGTCTGCACATATTGTACTAGTGACAGCATAACTGTCCAAACTTTTGTGTTCTAGGGTGTTTATTTGAACACTGTCAGATATGTCAGATAGCAAAGTTCGACAATTTTTTAAACGGGTCTTCCACAGTGTTATATCAACAACTCCCTGGTTATATAGTGTCTTTAATGCAACAACATTTCATAGTTTGACACTGCTTTATCCTTCCTGACAGTTACAACATACTCCTCCTAGGTTTGGGGGTGCAATATAGCAGATAACATTTTAGATCGGAGTTTGTTGTTCCTCTATAGCTCCCATACTTTACTGACGGAGATGTACATATAGACTCTGCCATTCCCAACCTATATGAATACGGAGGGGGTATTGTGTTGATGGAGAGAGCATTGAAGAGTTATCTACAGTGATGAAGAGGAAACCCATATTCTTTGTTCTTGTAGTGCAGTTCTGAGCCCCTTACAGCACATAAGATAAATCAAGTGTGTGTGTTTACATGCATATTGCTGCTGTGGTGCACGTATGTATACATCTTAACCCCCAAAAGACCGGGGCATCGTGCCCCCCCCCCCTTCACATGGATTGCTCTGCATCACACAATACTTTTGTCAAGGTGTTTTAATGACCCTCTTTTTTGAGTTTCCCACATATTTTGAGACCAAATTTGTTTCACCCGGGTGCACAGTTTCGGAGTTACGTAACTTTTTGTAAGTACTTGTCAGACCCAAAATGTCTAAAAATGTGATTTTGTGTACATAGTCAATACAGAATGTGTGTTTTCTATTAATTCATATAATTATGTTTATCTTTACTTTCAATGCCTGAAATTATTTAATTTTAGCATGATTATGCTTCCTAAAGTGTTTGCAACATATTTTGGTCGAAAAAACAACAAAAACAAAAGGATGAAAAACAAAGGAAATACATAAGAAATTGGAAAAACAATAAAATACATAAGAAATTAATTTTGATTGAGCATTTTTAGGGGTGCAATATTGTTAACAATGTCATCACCAATAATCATACCAAAAACCAGCACTTCATAAGTTTCTTTTAGTCAGTTATATGCAAAACTGTGATTTGGGGTATTAATTTGCATAATTAATTAGTTAAAAATTAACAATATGTATTTTTGCATATTTTGTTATACAAAATGTATTTTGTTTCTTTTTTTTAGAATAATTATCTGCATTGTGATGCCAATATCATCCATTTACCATATTTAATTCGTGAATTACAATTATTGGTCATTTTAGCAAAGGTCAATGACCTTTGACCTCTTAAAAAAAACACTTTCCCCACCTCCTATCACACCTAACTTTTTTGGGTAAATCTCGACACCCATACCTACTCAAATCAGCTAAAAAAACCTTTCCATAGAATTTTTCACAGATTGCCCCAAAATTTGACTAATTTTGGGTTACTACATTATTATTTATTGGTTAAATACACATGCAGTCATGCATACATCATTGCGAATATGCAAAAAAAGTAATTCTCAATTCTAGATCACTATATAGGCCCCTCTGTCCGACCATGACCCCGGGGGCCAGTGTCATTACATGCACCAGGCTGAATTGAGCCCCACATTCGCAGCCTCACATTCCCACCCTCCAGCCCCACATTCATTTCTCATGCGCACGCGTACGCGCTCTGATATCTTTGCCGGTTAGGTAAATCGATCAATTGTGTGTAAGTGGACAAGTGATCGATCGATTGTGCATCTAGACGAAGTCGTTAAAAGTATTTGTTTATTGTATTGAATACAATTAATATATTCAATTGTTCAATCATCTCCTTGTATTCATGTTCTCAAATGATTGTATTGTATTGTATTTATTTTCCGTCAATTTAAAAACATATACAAATAACAAATTCAATATAATTATATAAAATGTAAAATTACACGGCTGGATGGCCCTACTCAGTAGTACTTACAGGGTACCACTGTTTTGCAGAGGGGTCCATTGACTGAAAGACAATGAAAATCAATAAAAACCAAAAAAAAAAAAAAGACGAGTAGTGAGTATAGTGAGAACGAACTTATTTCATGAATTTTGATTCATTTTATGTTTCTACTTTACTTAGCAATCGATATGTTTGGCCAGTATAGCTCCCCTCATTTTTGGTTTGCATGCGAACAGACCTTTTTTCCCCAGCTTCCTTATTATATAATCGTTGTATAGTAATAATAAAAATGGCGTGTATCTGCGTATGCGTGTGTGACTCTATTTGTGTGTGTGTGCACACGAGTATGTGTATGTATGTGTATGTGGTGCGTGTGTGTGTGTGTGTGTGTATGTGTGTGTGTGTGTGTGTGTGTGTGTGTGTGTGTGTGTGTGTGTGTGTGTGTGTGTGTGTGTGTGTGTGTGTGTGTGTGTGTGTGTGTGTGTGTGTGTGTGTGTGTGTGTGTGTGTGTGTGTGTGTGTGTGTGTGTGTGTGTGTGTGTGTGTGTGCAGGAGGTACATTGTGGGTGTATGTTTAAGTATGAGGTTACATTATGGACGTATTTCGGCATTGTGGGGGTACCCCCAGAATTAAACATTTTAAAATGATTTAAAACAACACAGTGGGCGTGCTAAAGTGAACCGTTTTTATTGTTATTTTTACTCCCATAATGATGTGGTGTGTCTATTGTGTGTTGTGTGTCTATTGTATGTTGCGGGCGTGCAGGAGGTACATTGTGGGTGTATGTTTAAGTATGAGGTTACATAGTGGGCGTATTTCGGAATTGTGGGGGTTAAAATCATACACTCACAATGTGTTTTTATACCTATTATGGAACACCCACACCAAAAAATCGATTTTTTTTTTTTATTTAAATCGTGATTTTTTTTATTTAAATCAGATTTTTTTTATTTTTTCCCCAGAGAGGCACCAAATATGTTCATAATCCGAGTTCAAAATTGCCTATAGGAAACTTTTATTTCATCAATTATTATTTCCTTTTAAATATTAGTTATCAAGGTTGAATAAAATTGGTGCTTTAGAAAAAACAGATTTAAAGAAATTTAAATCGTGATTTTTTTAATTTAAATCATTTTTTCCCCAAAGAGGTTCCAAATATGTTCATATTCCGAATTCAAAATTGCCTATAGGAAACTTTTATTTCATCAATTATTATTTCCTTTTAAATATTAGTTATCAAGGTTGAATAAAATTGGTGCTTTAGAAAAAAAGGGTTTAAAGAAATTTAAATCGTGATTTTTTAATTTAAAGAATTTTTTTTTATTTTTTCCCTAAGAGGTTCCAAATATGTTCATATTCCGAATTCAAAATTGCCTATAGGAAACTTTCATTTCAACAATTATTATTTCCTTTTACATATTAGTTATCAAGGTTGAATAAAATTGGTGCTCTAGAAAAAAATTAAATGATTCAAATAAAAATCAACATAATAAAATTTAATGTAGCACATCACAAACGTTTTTTTTTCCTAAGCCATAAGTCTTTGGAAGCGGTAGTGATAAACATTCACAAAAATCATAATTTTCTTTCATATTTCACTGAACAGTATTATTATGGGGTTATGTAGTGGCAGAAATTGAATTATTGACAGTTATGTGAATATTGCTGTGCCTTTCAATACCTAAATGTGCAAATTTGCCATGATTTTCATTTGAAAATCATTTTTAAAGCATTATAATTTTTATAATACACAAGTCTATGGGAGTGATTTAAATCAGTGATTTAAAAAAAAAATCGGGGTGATTGTTTTGTATGAATTTATGTCTTTTGTTCTCCGCTGGTCAGGTATGAATGTTGGTTTAAAAATGAGCCCCTGGTACCTCATTTGCTTATTAAGACTGAATGGTTTGAGTTCTGTTCTTAAATGCCCATATTTGCTTGCTTGCTTCCGCTGGTCAGGTATGAATGTTGGTTTCAAAAGGATCCCCTGCCACCTCATTTGCTTATTAAGACTGAATGGTTTGAGTTCTGTTCTTAAATGCCCTTATTTGCTTGCTTGGTTGTTTGCTTGCTTGCTTGTGCACTGCACACGTTTGTTGGAATCCATGATAGTGCTCCTGTTACAATGCATAATGACCAAAAGACATTAGTAAACTCACTCATCAACAGGGAAATAAGAAATTAGGTGACTTACCGAACTTGGGTCATGTTGCAAACCCTTAAAAATCAGAGTCATGAATATTTTGTAGTGGCAGGGGCTCCTTTTGAAATTGACATTCATGGCTGACCAGCTGAGAATAAAGGACATAACTCCATACAAAAGATCATGTTCTTTTTTTGACTCTTTATGACAACCCGGGGGGGGGGGGGTCGCTCTCCAGACGACCTGTATCCCACCCGTGTCCAACAACCTCAGAAATGCACCCTAAACGGCGAAACCTACATTACCAAATTTGCGACCCTAAATGGCGTAACGCTTGAGAACAGCTACCCTAAACGGCGTAACTCCCATTAAATCCACTCATTCTGATACCCTTAGTGGCGTAAACTGGAAATCCACTAATTTAATACCCTAAGTGGCGTAAACAATGAAATCAACTAATTTAATTCCCCATCCAACTGTCTTTCTCATCAAAAACATTATTGTACATTGCAGAACCCGAAAAAGTTCAATCAATAATTCATTTGGGCCGCGTCGTGAGAAAAGGGCCCTTAAGCCTTCAGAGCGTGTACGCGTAAGCGCGCGCGTAAGCGTATGATCCAGGGACCTTCGTACGCGCGCGTGAGCGCATTGGCATTTGATTGCACATAATTATGTAGGGACCGCTCACGACAGTTCCTGTAAAGTCAGGGGTGGCTTATGCCTGATTGCTGAATGGTCAGGAACTGACCCGTTAGATTAAAGAACTTCTTGAATGTGAAGGTATATTCATTTAAATAATAAATAAAAGAATTTTCTCCAATGTTCGTAAATATCTATTAAACAGTAGAAATAACTCGTGCGTTATAATTAATTCGTTCGTTCATTATACGGTCATTAATTTCATTCATGGTCTGTCCCGCATTTCTAGACTTTTTAGAGATTTAGCGGGGCGGGGTCGCGCTGCCGGTGTCTCGCGGCTTTTCCTTCAAAAATCAATAATTATTCCTTATACTTTCTCTCAATAACATAAACAATCCTCACGTACAGAATTATCGCCCATAATCATGTAATCTAAATTTGCCGTTTTAATAAG
>JZLH01S0613585.1:0-16554 GCA_001188425.1 Eucidaris tribuloides
CTGAAAATAATTATAACGATATCACAGAGGTTTGCCGCTATCCCTAATTTTGAGTTGACCAAAAACCTAGTATCTGAACCACAGACCTTCTGAAATGGTGGAGTCCTCGTCACAACTAGGATCAGGCTCACATTACATTCACCGAAACCGTACAATGCCGGCATTGTCTTGTCCGTCAGAGGTGCTGCCACGCGTGTAAGACCGAACGAAACCACTGACGTCATTCGCCATATGAAGGTGCAATATCAACGATAGCGTACGAAACAGAGAACTTCTTAGTTGCTTTATCATTAAGTCCGATGACGTTCTCACCAATCTACTACCAGTTTGACGTATTTTAAAAAAACTGTTTTTTGGAACAGAATCCGCGCTTACCCCAGCTCTCACGAGCAGTTGTTGAGGAGATAGCGATATTTAAAGTTGCCTCTGGGCGAGAAGTTATCATACGGGACGTACTTCCTCGGAGTACTTGTCCCGGAGAATTATCATCGGGAGAAGTGAAACTTGCTCCTCGGGAGTAGAGTGTCCTCGAGGCGAGAAAGTTATACACGGGAGTACCTTGTCCTCGGGGAGTAGTTGTCGCTGCGGGATGAGCGAGCAGTTATCATCGGATTACTCGTCCTCTGGGAGTAGTTCTCGCTCGGTGACTACGGAATGTTTGACAGGCATGTGTCTCGTTTTCGCCTCGTTCGCGGCCGTGGCCAGGCGGACACAGCAGATCGCATGTGGGTCAGCGTTAAATGAATATTTCATTATCCTGTGCAGTCAAACGGATCAGAGCGGGTCATAGTCAGGCAGAGAATGCAAGCGTCTATCATGTATCTCAAATGGTAAGATGACAATCCGAGGGGCTCATGCACCAATAACTGACACGAAACAGTACCACAGAGTGATAGATATTACCGATTCCGTTCCATTAGCCGTAGAGGCAAATGGGACATGTTATTAATACGAGCCCGGTTATATACTCATGAATAACATTCCTGAAATAATTATAACGATACACATGTCCCATTCCTTGTGACAACCCAGAGGAGCCACAGCTAATGCACACCGAAGACACAATGCTTGATCTCCGCATAGGTGCCGGTGTAGACTCGGAACGAAACATGACGCTCATGCAGTAATAGGTGGCAAGCTATCAACGGATAGCGTTGGAGTACCGAAAAAGCAGACTTCTCTAGTTTTTCATTAAGTCCGATGACGATTTCTCAAGCATTACACCATTTGACGTAATGTTAATAAAAACTGTTTTGCGGACAAGAATGGCCGCTTACGCCCCAGGATTCTACGGTCAATCTGTGAGGGATACGATGCTTTAAGACGGATCCTGTCGCAGAAACTAAATACTTGGAGAAGCTGATGTATAAATCCAATGACTATTGACTGAAAAATAGTCAAAAGTTTGTTGTTGTAAACAGAATAAAGGCCGACGCAATTACATCGTATCCAAATTTTTTCAAATTGGCGTATCTAGTGGGAAAGAGTATACTTTATCGATTACCCGATACCACCAGACTGCCATCGGTATATACGTTTTTTAAAATAATTCGTTATTTCACTCGAATACAGTTTTCGTCTGACAACCCCATAGACTAGCACGTGGGGCGCGCGGCCGAACTTCACGTGTTAGCAAAAGAGACCACGTTTCGCGATATGTAGTTGTCATCGGGAGTAATGTATTACGGAGAGTTATCTCTCTCGGGAGTGAGGAGGGTCCTCCGCTTGAGGGGGTTTGTCGTATTACTAGTCAGTGCCACTAAAGAAGCCCGCACAATTCCCGGTGATAACGCTCGGCACTGAGAACACTACGGTCAAAGTTCCGTCGTCATTAATGTCCGTGGTACAAATTATATCAATTTACGGGAATGTGGTCATGGGTCCGCCAACCGTTCTAGTTACTGGCTTGTATTATCTTCTTGCTTAAAAAAAAAAACGCCGTCAGCATGGGGTAATTCAGATTTCAGATTCGAATCAGAATCAATTATCTTTTAATGTCATGTGCAATACATAGAAATTCTGCTTCATTGGCTTATGAATAATAACATAATACACAGACTTATATAATAACATAGAACGGTACACATAACACCTAAATAACAACCACATAGCTTGATCAAACAGTAACGTATAATATAATGATGTACAACATTAATATTTACCACTGATACCCTAATAGTATGTTGAGTAGTATTATATTCATTGTATATGATTAGAAAAATGAAAACAAAATGAAGATTTAGTATTGAGAGAAATTTCTGATATAATTTATTATAATAAAAAAAAAAATATAATGATATAATAGTGTATGTGAAGTGTTAAATCGGTGAATAATCCGGTTGTCGAGTGTAAGATCACAAATTGTTGTAGTAGTATAGCCTAAATATGTGAGCATGAAGACATTACACGATCAGCATGCTACAAGTGGATGTAAAGGAGGAGGAGTGTGGGTAGTCGAGAACACATGGTTGTCAAGAAATTAACGAAAATTGACGGACGGGCGAGCAGTACGAAATGCTAAGCACAAAAGCCCCTGCCCGCGAGAGGCTGAAAATATACTCTGATTCAGGGAGGGTAATTGACAGAGTAGAAACCTGAAGGCGGGTTATATAGAGCTAACAGAAGATTGGGAGACAAGAATAACAGGAGGCGGAGATCGGAGCAACGGCCCAGCCCCCCAGCCCACTCTATTGCAGCTATCAGGGCAGCAAGTCGGGTCTAACTGGTGGCATTAAAAGCCGGTTCAATTCGGGGATGACGCTGCTTGAATGGACTCTGCACATGGACGAACGGGTTTTAGGAAATGTTGGATTGGGTAGGCCTATTGGAGAACAGAGAGGAATTAAACAACGATATAATACGCATTTTACATTGGGTTTGAACCAGACAATCTTTATAATGGGTTTCGTCCAAATGGTTTCCCGGGGGCAATTGTTACAGGCCAAATAGGTTCATCAAGCCTAATTTATTAATATCACGCAACATCGTGGGTCGGGCGTAGGCTTTTAAAACTTTCTACCGTTTTTTGAAAGTAATAATAATTAACCTCATTCGTTTACAAGGAGATTGATGGGAAGTATGGAAGATCTGTTGAACTAAAATAAAAGTGCTTACCATTTCACAGCGGTGGTTCGTCCTATTTATCTACGGTTGCATTACTAATAAACAGTATAATGAATATACCATGTCATGGACAAAAGTTTAGAATATTTCGCCTGGTTCTTAAAGGCGATTTCTTACGATTAATGAATGCAAATTATCATCGCAGAATGATCATTACTGAGTCAAATAGTCTGTACTAAAGGGCGGGGCCAGGTAAAGAATTTTAGAGGGGCAATATCCGTCGGGAAACTTTGTCGGCTTTTTTTTTATTAACCAAACTGCAAGCCAAACTAGCGTCAGGACAAGCGGGGGTCCAAGGGGGCCGACGGACTCAAAAAAAGCTTTCTTCTTTTTTGCCTGTATGTTTTTTGTACTAACCAAATCAACGAACATGAGAGGGTGGGAAGGAGGGGGGTTGAGAGGGCGCAAATTTCGAAAAACAGAAAATTCCGTCATTTTAATGAGTTTGAAAAAATATTGGTAGCGGCCGCTGGCCCTGGCGGTATTAGGACAACGAAACGTATTCTGCATACGAATTAAAAACGTGTACTTGTAGAAAAACATATCAACCTTTTAGACAGCAGCCCAGAGGGTTTTATTCAAAACGCATCAAGAACCAATATCTGACCACAGGAGCATGTGTAGAGTAAACGAAGGTATACTACAGATATCCATTTGCGGGTCTATCACGTGCGTTGGCCCGTGTGGGGACCTTAAAGGGGGCAAAAATTGACTTTCTTCAAACATTCTATGGCGGGCGCGGGTGGGCGGGGGAGGGGGGTCGGGGGGGGGGGGTATCCGGGAGGTCGCGAAGGACGTTGAAAACGCTTGTAACGATCGCATGGGCGAGCGACTGTCAGAGTAAGTAAGCATCAGCCGCCAGAGTACAGATATGGCCCATGCAAGAAAATCATGCCGTTGCTGAAGCCCGCCGGGAAGCACCAAAATGGCCCACAATTGACTTTAATTCAGAACAGTGTGTCTAGTACCATTCGAACCTTTACCACGATCTGGGGTAAAGTGACGTTCTCACAGTACAGGAATGGCCGCATGGGGCCAGAAATTCTAAACCGTTGCTAAATGCCGCAGAAGGTCACTAAAATGTGGGCCTTTTTGGCCGATTATGGCATATAAATGACTTTATTCAAACATTCTAGGTACCACTTGAACCTACACGCAAGCTGCGGCATACTCCCGGATACAGAAGTGGAGCATAAAAGAAATTTTATTTCTTGCCAAGGCCGCCAGAAGCCCAAAATGGGCCCGCGCCAAAATTGACCTTTATTCAAAACATATCTAGGTACCACTTGAAACCTTTACGCATGGATCTCGGGGAATAAGTCTCGAGAGTACAAAATGCCCTGATGCCACGAATTCTATCCGTTGGCTACATGCCCGCCAAAGGCCACTAAATGTGGCTTTGGGCCGCATAATTAGCAATAAATCGGTTGTAAAACGCCTTCCGACCGCGCCCGAAAACGATAGACTATGATTTTCGATCTTGTAAACAGGTTCACCGCTATCTGTGAATCACATGTCTTGTAATATGGGTCAAAATGGGCCTGAAGTACGGCAGATTAATATCGTTTGTAAAGTCTCCATGAAAACATAATTCAGGTCAAAATAACTGCTACAACAAGCATGGAAGCATGCATAAACTACTAATGTAGGCTTACTGCAATAGGGGAGCATGGCGGAGGTCAGGCTTTGAATTGGCGCTTATTGGCTCCACCGGACGCTAACTACGCCTACAGGAAATTGACAATGCAAATAGATACAAACACCATTGCTTATGTGCTTACTAACGGTACCATCAAAAGTAATACCATGTGCACGTAAGGAATATTCTCAAGTGAAAGATCACTGATAAGGCCCGCAAAAAATCACAATGTACCTAAAGAATGCAGTTATCGGTATTAACATTGCGAGGTACACGTGAAACCAATTCTATGCTGATAATCACAGACGAGCGATAAAAAAATGGAATTGCCTTGGCAGAAAAGTAACTCCTGTATAAAATCGCACCAGGAGGGTATTAAATAAGTGCCTTCGGTCATTTAAACAATGTATAGATTAAGACTCGTGCTGGATGGGTACCCGATATGACTAGCAGTGCTTTAGTGCACATCAGGGAGGGTGAGCGAGACTCCTGATCAATCATGCGAAGATTCACCAGAAGCTATTAAGGCGATGACTCCATACCTAAATGTTACTACCACGCAAAATGGGTGACTATGATCATGATAAAACAAGTGGTATCACATAGTAATCATAATTCATATAAATAATAACTCGCACTTACAAGACCTGAAATAGTTATACACCAACAGACTGCACCAAGGGCTAAATGGTGGCCCATTACAGTATCCCCTCACTAATAATTTGGCATGACCCAGGGATGCCGAAAAGTACCCACTTCACTAACTTTGCCATTGTTTGGTTGCCAAGACTCAGCCAATCCGGCCCGTCCCCCCCCAAAAAAAAAAAAATAAAAGAAAAAATCGGCTCCGTTGAGTAAGTGAAGTGCAACCACAGAGAAAACTTTATGGCATAGGACACATAAAGTAATTCTACGAAAATCATGCTTTAGAGATGGCTTCGACTGACGGTATTTGATTGTTGCCAGAACCCTCATACGCGAATGAAAACATAATTATATCAAGAAATTACTGGTTAGTTATTACATGTGAACCCATAATTCAATAAGTCAAGTAATAATTATATTCAAGACCTAATATACATAAATAATTTCTTAACCAGCCCGAAAGCGCCTGCAAATGTGGTCTTTACAGTAAAGAATGCGTAGAATTAACCTAAAATGAGTTGTAAAAATTCAAGTTTCCTTTTGTAGTGTTTCACGTCACCGGTATACAAGCCCGGAATCAGCTTGTTAATAGATGTTAACACAGTCGCAAATAACATAGTATCTAAGCATCTCACATGGTACTGGCCTGGGTTGTTCCGTATAGATCTTTGATGCAGTGAAATACAGATCGACTCTAGCAGGTTAGCAATGGAAAGAACGTGTAGCATTTGTATTCGGTTCAACTTTCGAATTAATTTTGCGCTTTGTTAGTTGTGTTTTAATTTGTTCTGATGTCAGATCGCTCCCACGCCAAAACTCTGACATTATCATTAGTACGATCATAATCAAGTAATAGAATACGAAATACCATATAGCACAATGAAGTAATAAATCTTTTCTAATTCAGATATTTCTAGTTGGCACAAAATACATGGAGATTTTATTGTGATTATTCATAAGTGCGCCATTTATCGCTGCGCATCGCAAAAACTCCGCAAAGTCATTTTTCTTTTGAAAATGTAATTATATCCCATAGAATTTAGTCTAGATATAATTGTTTTTGCATTTACGAAATTCATGATCTCGACATACGTGCGACATCCGTACAATTATTATGAATACTGTGGGGTTATGTGACCTCTAATTGTATACTTCCTGCAAGACAGAGTGATACTGGAGTGACATCATTATTTTGGCTTTCCTCTCCTCTGACCCCATAAAAAGTGAACAGCAGCACTGAAAATGCAGCTGATTGGCTATCGCAGGCCATATTGTTCGATGCATATAGTTTAATTAATATTAGGGTAATATTGATTCTCTAATTCTTGCTGATTGTAGTACAAAATGCAATCTAGATGTTGTGTAGGCTAAAGTTCTTGATGCCTTTGTTTTGTAGTAAAGTATTTGAAGCAATTGAATACGTTCTGATAATATTCGTTTTGTTTGTGAGTGTTTAAACGCATTTTGGTTATTCAGTGGATCTCGAAGATATCAAAAAAATATGCGCTCTTAAGTTTTGCACCATGTAAAGTAAAGTAGCCTTTTTATTTTAATTTGCATATGGTATGCGTTTATGATTGTATCTAAATAGTATCATTGTATAATGTATTGCGGACTTGCGGTTTGTTTGCAGGGATGATATTTAATTATATTCTGTGCTATTTAGGTAACATATATTACATTGGAACAACGAATGGTGATTTTAGACTGTTCAGTTGGTTTACGAATTCAGGGCTTGTATAATTTATAGCAAGTTAGAATTTCTCGTGAAATCTTTGAATTTCGGCATGATTCTCTTGTTGCTTGATCTGATTTTCTGTTTATTTGTTTATTTGAGATTAAGTCTCCCATAAAAAGATATATAAGTAAAATCAAAACCCTTTTCTGAGTATAATTATACCAAATTATTTTCCGTGTGCTAAATCTTTATATCAAGTTGTAATATTCTCAACGCAATCCTTTTTTGACATTTTTTTTCCATGTTACTTGTTATTTTTGCATGAATAGAAATGCAAGGACATTAGAAGATTTGATACATTAAAATGACTATTATTGTCTTTATCAAGGATGTAGTGAATACGTTATAATCAATGTTGCAGAATTATAGGCTATTCTACGTTGCTGTTAGGATGCATGGGGGAAGTGCATAAGTAGAAAATATATGGAGAAATTTATCATTGTGTTTAAGCTTGTATTTTCATATCAAAATAAATAGTATATCGCCCAATATGTCTAATATGTTGAGGTATTTTCTTTAATAATTGGTTAAGGTGTTGCAAGAAATGACAAATCGGACGAAGCATTTCAGTATGATAATTTTTCAAAGCACTTTCTGTCTCCCAAGGTGAATACATTAAGCCCGTTTTCTGTTGACAGTCGTCATCTACCGCAAATGAGATGATCCGCTGTCATATAGGGACAGCGTGAGGCAGAGGCGTAGAACCTGTGGGGCAGGGGGCAGTCGCCCCCATGAAAATATGGGGGGGGGGGCAAACATATCGATTTGCCCCCAAAATAATTTTGACAACTTGAAAAAATCATAATACGCAATGTAAGGATATGTTAAAAAAGCAATTCGAAACATGGATCGACGCCCCTGGTGTGAGGTGGCACTTCCGTGTACATTGTATGATCAACAGGCCGATGTCGGGTGCCCTTGAGTCCCTGGGTGGACCCTGAACAATGTCAATTCTGAAGGGCGTGGGAATAAACTTTATGAAATATTGGCCCCAAAAATACTACTTTCATATTTCGCATATCAACTTTATGTCAACTCTGAAGTACTGGGAGCGAAAAGGCCACCTTAAAATATGGTGTGCTCTTATTGTGAAGTAGATTATTAATGGTTGTGCCTCTTTCTGTGTATTGTGTGGTAGCTAATTAACTTTTTTTTAAATTAAATTTTGTTTTTATGTCGTACTTTCATATGACATATATTTGATTTGGGCCATGATTAATTTTGTAGGCAGGTTGTCTGGCAGGTTAGCTTATAAACTTGGTTTAGATGATAAAATGATAAAATGGCAATAATCGGTTCGGGTAAATCAGAAGGTGTTTTACGCCAATTCGATGTGTGATATTAGTGGTCTTCTGGCGGGCATTTTCCATCGGACATTTTTTCTTGCCTGGGCCATTGGCTGGTCATTCTTGGAATTAGTTTTACACGGTACCTCCAGTGTTAAAATAAATGCAATTTTGTGGGCCCATTTTGGGATTTTGGCGAGTAGTTATTAGCTGATATATTTTTTTCGAGTGGGCACATTTTAGAATATATTATATCCCTGCTCATGGTATTGCTTTTGATTGGTACCTAGTAAACACATACGTAGTGGTGTTTGTATCTATTGCATGTCAGTTCTGTAGTTAGCGTTGCGGGGCCAAATAAGGGCCATATTCAAGTGACCTCCGCTGTGCCCCTATTGCAGTTAGCCTACATTAGTAGTTTATGTATGCCTTTTCATGTCTTGTTTAGCAGTTAATTTTGACCTAAATCTATGTTTTCATGGAGACTTTACGAACGATATTTAATATGGGCCGTATTTCAGGCCCATTTTGACCATAATTATAACACATGTTGATTCACAGGTAAGCAGCTGAACTTGGTTTACAAGATGAAAATCATATCTAGTCGTTTCGGGCGGGTCAGAAGGCGTTTTACACCGATTTATGCTTATAATGGGCCGAAAGGCCCACATTTAGTGGCCTTCTGGCAGGGCATTTACAACGGATTAGAATTTTTTGCATGGGCATTTATGTACTCGATGAAGACTATTCCCAGCATCGTTGTAAATGGTATTCAAGTGGGTACCTAGAATGTTTGAATAAGGTCAATTTTGGGGGCCTTTTGGGTTCTGCCGGCGCCTTGGCCAACGAATAAATTTTCTTTTATGGGCCATTCTGTACTCAGGGGTATCCGCAGCTGTATTAAAGGTTAAAGTGGTACCTAGAATGTTTGATAAAGTCAATTTATGCATAATGGGCCCAAAGGCCTCACATTTAGTGGCCTTCTTGGCGGGATTTAGAACGCGTTAGAATTTCTTGCATGGGCCATTCTGTTATTCAGTAGACTATTCCAGTGTTCGTTGGTAAAGGTTTCAAGTCGGTACCTAGAATGTTTTGAATAAAGTCAATTTTGGGAGCCATTTCGGGCTTCTGGCGGGCGCTTGAGCAACGGATAGATTTTTCTTGCATGGGCCATTTCTTGTATCTCGAGGGGAGTAATTCCGCAGGTCGTGGTGAAGGTTTCAGTGGGTACCTAGAACATGTTTGAATAAAGTCAATTTTGCCCTTTAAGTCCCCAGGGCAAAAAAAAAAAAAAAAAAAAAAAAAAAAAAAAAAAATACGCCAACGATAGACCCGCGCAGAAATGGATATCTGTATATAGTCGTTACTACACATGGCTCTGTGGGTCAGATGTTAGGTACCTTGAGGATTTGAAAAACCCTCTGGGCTAGCGGTCATATTTTGTCCATGACTGTATACATGTATTTGCGTTTCATTCCACTTTAAGCACTTTATTTATTCTCTGCCAGGATTGGACATCTCTCTCCACGGTGAACCCGCCTATCCACCCTATATTTCCAATGAGGCAGCCCCACCCGACGCGGCCTCGAACAATGGTGAGGTTATCTTCATCGAGAATGCATGACTTTGATTCAATGAAAGTATATGCTATAGTAATGTATGAAAGAATGAATGAAGGGAGGGAGGAATGAAGGAAGGAAGGAAGGAATGGATGAATGAAGGAATGGATGACTGAATGAATGAATGAAGGAATGTATGGATGAATGAATGGATGAATGAATGGATGAATGAATGGATGAATGAATGAATAAATGAATGAATGGATGTATGAATAAATGAATGGATGGATGAATGATTGAATGAATGGATCGATGAATGACTGACTAAATGTATGAATGTATGAATGTATGAATGTATGAATGAATGAATGAATGAATGAATGGATGGATGAATGGATGAATGGATGAATGAAGAATGGATGGATGAATGTTTGAACGAATGGTCGATGAAAAACTGACTGAATGTATGAATGGATGAATGGATGACTGACTGACTGACTGAATGAATGAATGGATTAATGATTGGATGAATGAATGGATGGATGAATGGATGAATGACTGAATGGATGGATGAATGACTGACTGAATGGATGGATGATTGAATGAATGAATAAGTGAATAGATGAATGAATGAAGGAATGAATGAATGAATTAATAGATGAATGAAAAAAGAATGATTGAATGAAGGACTGGATGAATGAATGAATGGATTAATGAATGAATGAATGTATGAATGAAAGGATGCATGAATGAATGAATGAATGAATGCATGAATTAATGAATGAATGGATAAATGAATGGATGAATGAATGAATGAATGAATGAATAAATGAGTGAGTGAATGCTCGAATGGATGAATGAATGAAAGACTGAATGGATGAATGAATGAATGAATGAATGAATAGATGAATAAACGATAAATGATTGAATGAATGAAGGAATTAATAAAGAATGAAGGAATGAAGGAATGGATGAATGAATGAATGACTGATGACTAGATGAATGAATGAATTAATTAATAAATGAATGAATTGATGAATGAAAGGATGAATAAATGATCGATTGAATGATGAACGATTGCCTGGTTCTTTTGAAGGGATTAGGAAGATATGCCACAGTATTAAAGTGATAGGCTAACATTGTGGAGCTTCAGTTTAAACAATTGTCAAACTTTCATATCTGAGCTACAAGTATAGTGTTCAAATGGACAAATAAACACCCTAGAATACAACAGTTTGGAAAGTTACACTGCCAATGGCAAGTTATACATGAATAAACAATAAAAATCGGGGTGAGTGTTATTAACCTAGGTGTACACACAATAAGTCTATGGGAGGAAATGGGCAAGTGAATCCGGTCAACTTACGATTTGCACTTTATTAAAGCACTAAATAATCATTTTTGAAATACAATTTTTTTTCAGGGCTTCATTTTTAGACCTCATCAAAGACAATGGTAGCATGGGGAATCATGCGGCTCAGATTTTTTTAACTGTGGTAAATGTTAGCCATTATCTTGAATTGATTGATCAAGTAAGTAAGTGTATAAGTAAATAAGTAAGTAAGTGTATAAGTAAGTAAGTAAGTAAGTGTATAAGTAAATAAGTAAGTAAGTAACGTGAGTACGAACTGGGGAACCTGTTTCACTGGAGCCGGTAATAACAGTAAAAGTGATACATAATTTGTCAGCTTAGATTCCAAGCTGGCTTGGAAACGGACACAGTTTGGGGCTAATGTGAATTTTATCTCAAATTATCAATCATCGAAAACGATTGTGCTTCAGCCTGAACATCAGTAGCAAAGCTGCGAACATTTTACTGTTTTATTATGATACCTTATTAATTTATGTACATATTCTTATCTTCTTGAAAACAGGTTTAAACCTGGAGTCTCCGACTGGTGATGGGAGTGGACCGAGTGGGGCCGGAAAGAAGACAGAGAAGTCCAGATTAATACCGTAGAATTAAAAACATATATCCTACAAAGACTGGGATGTTAAATTTAGCACTCGTCGTGTTGCTCAATATATATAGATACCACATAATGATGATGATGATGATAATAATAATAATAATAATAATAATAATAATAATAATAATAATAATAATAATAATAATAATAATAATAATAATAAATAATAATAATACACTGACACTTATAGCACAGAATCAATGTAAAACTGCTCTATGCGCTTTACATAATAGCTCTCCAGATAATGAAATTACTTTACAATTCCTTAAAATAAGAACGTCTTGACCTTCTGCTTAAATGAGTCAATTGCTGTACATAATCGAACATGTGCTGGCAAACTATTCCATATTTGCGGACCTCAGAAATCAAAACTTGCTTCCCGCCTTTGGAATGAATTTGCGAAACATGTAAATTTGCGGTGTCTTTACGAAAGCAAAGTCTATAACTTGGCCTGCGTTGTGGTGATAATAACTCATAAGGTATTCTGGTGCCAGTTTGTGAAATCGATTTTGTAAATGAACACAAAGCAACCCTATAGGAAATTCTCCTTCCAACAGGTATATACCCAATGCAGCTGTTTCAGCAGTGGGTGCTGAACAACCTTGGTGTGAAAGGTAGTACTTTTGGTGTTTGAGGAAATTCCTTTGGTGTTTAAATAATAACCAGAGTGTTGAATTATACTCCACATCTGTTGCTAGGCAAAACAACGTGTGTTAAGTTTAACACCACGATATTTACAATATAGGAACTCAGTTGGTGATCTCAAGTTCAGTGTCGGTGTTGTGCTGAGAGAATAAAATACAAATTTCATGTCATATAGAAATTTAATTTCAATGTTAGACAATGATGTGATTTCTGATAATGATTGGGTTTTCAATGTTTCTTTTTTTTTCTTGGGGAAAAGTATCAGACCGGGTTATCAAGAAATTCTCTCGTAATGTTGGAATGAAATTGAAAGAGGTTTTAAATGACACGTTACCTCCGAGATTACGTATTACTTACAAAAGTACTCTCCTCTTTCTGTGGAGTCAAAATTTACTCGGATTGGAGTCACCTGGGAGTCTACTGTATTCCCAGTTAAAGTGATTTACTTTGACTCGAATTGATTCGATTCTCAGTTAACGAGTTACCACTCCGAGTCAAATTAATCCTGAAATCTGAGTCATTTTAACTCGGAATTTAGTAGGATCCCAGTCGACTCCATTCTGAGTCAAGTTGACTCCACAGAAATAAGAATGTAACACAGGGTGTGTCCGGTTCCCGTAACCAACAAGTTAATCCAGCATAGTTTAGAAAATAAGTGACTCGAAATCTTAAACAAAAATCTGCTATCATAATGAATAATTCCTTTTATTTGTACGATATCCGAAAGTATAAAGCTTTGTTTCTCTCCTTTCAGTTGGTGCGCAAATTATTATTCATCGCTCGTTCATGATTGAATTAAAACAATGGAAAGTGTTTTTTTTTCAAAATTGTATTGCACACACAAGTTCCAAATACATATTCCTTGCTTTATGTATTTGTTACAATGATAAAAAGATAAATAAAGATAACTCAATTAATCTGGGTTTCGTGTTGTGGTTTTTTTTTCAACACAGTCATATACATTCCACCTTTACCTCTTTACGTTACTGTACTTATCCCAATAAGTCCGTCGAAAGACCTCTGCAAATATCGAATGATTTTCGGAGTGGGGGGGGGGGGGGACTGTAATTACAAGATGGACACCCTGCTCGAAAATGGACTTTCAAAATGGACCCTAAACGAGTGATTATCGTTCGATCTCGGAATACCCTAAACAAGTATTTTGTCATGTTTTTTCCCACCTTAAACAAGTACACGTATTTCAAATCAAGTCTGAAAAGAAACCTTTTTTTTCCAAGTATTAAAGCATTCCGTTTCCATAAGATGTTTTGCCAATATACTGCCCTTCCTTCAAATTCTTCTGTTTTCATTAATAATTTATATACCTGTAAAATTTGAGACACAGGTGATACCGGTATCTGCTGGAATGCTGGATGCCATGTTTATTAGCAGAACACAAGGTGACACTCTTGCACTTAACACAACGGTGGCTTTCACAATCATAACTGGAGCTCACAACATTACAATACCCTTTACACACACGCAAAGCTGTTGTAAAAGTATACCGTTTATTTATTTATTTATTTATGTATTTATGTATTTATTTATTTATTTATTTATGTATTTATTTATTTATTTATTTATTTATTTATTTATTTATTTATTTATTTATTTATTTATGTATTTATTTATTTATTTGCGATTTTGAAACCCTTTTCACTGTACGCGCGTACTTCGCCCGCCCGTCTATGAAAAAACTTTCCTTTTACGTGTTTTCTGTAACTATGACCGTGGAGTCCACCTTGTAATGACAGTGCTCCACCCCCTGAGAGTATTTTTTTTCTAATAAATAAAAAAACAAGACAAAATCTGCGGTGTTAGATTAAACACACAGGGTATCGCCCATTGTGCAATAGGCCTATAGACACCGGATTTCGAATTGAATTTCGACACTGTGTGTCTTTTTTATAACGCCCGCCCAATTGATTGAACAGCATTATTGTTTCAACACTAAACGTGAATTGAAGACACAATTTAACATTTTGGAGCTTCAATTAAAAAAATCAAACTTTGATATCTGAGCTACATAGAAGTGCTTAAATAAAAACATCAACATCCTAAAATTGAAAAGTCTGGACAGTTTTGCAGCCACTGACAATGTATGCGTGGATAAAAATCACGTGCGACTTATTACTGCGGTAGAGCACAAAGTAGTCTAGAATTATAACACAGTAGTCTATGGGAGGAAATGGACAGGTGAACCTGGTCAAACTGAGTTCCTGTACCAAATGATCATTTTGAAGGATATTTTTTCAGGGCTTAATTTTTTTGATCTATCAATGACATTTAGAGTATTTAGGATTTACGTAGCTAACACTTTTTTAGACTTTGGTCAATGTTAAATAGTGTTTTTAACACCACGTCTGTTAACAGTACTTAGCACCACGCACTCCGGGTGTTAGTTTCTTATATATAGATTGATATATAGAAGTATTATATAGAATATTTGAACATTTTGTTTATCATTAATGTGTACATGATTGCGTTTCCGTTGAAATATGTATCAGTGTTTACGTTTGTTTCAAATAAGCGAATGAATTCGAAATTGCAGAAATATATAGGTGGACCCAGGAAATATATTAGACCTATATGACATAAATCAGTTGTTGACATGATATGTCTTGCTTAATCTTTGTCAAAGCTTTCCAAACAAATCAGCAAAGATAATTTTCAGCATAATACAGGGTTCCCACAATAATTCATGCTGGGGGACAAACAATAAAACCCTGTGCAGCCATCCATTAAAAGCCAGTGTTGTCATGGTCTAGTAAGACGGATTGCTGGCATTTTCCTTCCAGCATGAATTATTGTACGAACTCTCTATTGTGAAAATTAAGATGTATGCACAAATTAACTAATTAAGAGAATCAATGCAGAACTACCAAAAACTCAAACACCCCCTTTTTATACACCATTTCTTTGCACGTTGAGCTTATTCCTAAAATATTATTCTACACATGATCGTCTAAATAGAATTGTCTTGCCTTAGATTTGAACCAAACACCCTCTCTGGATTTATTTAAACGTAGTCTTAAATCATAGTATAATTATTATATCTGTGACTTTTGATAAATACATCAACATGATAAGTTATATGTTTCAGTTTAGTAGTTGTTATATTTCCTTCTGAAGTGATGGGATTAATCATTGAGTCATCATATATTATTTTACTGAATTTTCTTCCGTTATTCTTTGTTTCCAATGCCCTCGATGTGTGCTCGATAAAACAATATAGTTTTTTATAGTATAGTTCAATAAATGTGTTTTTATTTAAGCTTTTTTCTGTTTTGTGTTTCTTTCTATTGAGTGAGTCTGAAATGCACGTTTGTTTGTTATTTACAATGACGCATGTTTTAATACAAATGGGTACACACACACACACACACACACACACACACACACACACACACACACACACACACACACACACACACACACACACACACACGACGACACACACACACACACACACACACACACACACACACACACACACACACACACACACACACACACACACACACACACATACATGTACATACACACACATGGGGTACTGATGTTAGTTGGTGTGCGAGTATTTTTGGGTCAAATGTGGCGCTTCAGAAAAATACTCTACGACCTGTAGCCGTTGGGGGCGGTTGACCACAACCGCTCTGACTCTCCACAGAGCGGCTACGGCACTGTTCCGAGTGGGAAGATGCTATGGGACTTTTCATTTTGTGTTTTGCTTGACACACCTTGATGCGTGACCTATGACCTTTGAAATTGAATCTGGTCTAGCAATTTCCATTTTTGAAACTTGTAAAAATTTAATAGAGCTATAATGTATAACTATGCCTGTGAGGCTGACTAACAAACGGAAAAACAATCAAGCAGACAGACAAAACATACAGATCAGAATTCTCCAACTTGGCGTTGGCGGAGGTAACAAAACAACAACAAAAAC
>JZLH01S0613607.1:9078-36549 GCA_001188425.1 Eucidaris tribuloides
GGCAGTCTCAATGCTATGATTTCGGTCTGTTATGCCGATCATGAATTATCAAGAATGTTATTTTCATTTAAATGGAGGAGAGTGGAAAAAAACAGCGCGTTCAATGACCTTGACAGAAAATGGTAAGTTTGAAATGGAATGTGGACAGGTAGTTCCTTAAGTTCATTTGCAATCAAAGTGCTATTTTTCTAATAGGACGAACAATGGCCAGTTGAGTGAAGGGAATATGTCCATCAGAGAGAGACTGATAACAATAGATGCTATGATTGGTCACTGTCAATGCTTGATCAAGACGTGCGGAAAAGTCCAAATACAGCTTTTGGAAGGTGATTTATGAAGTAATTTGTTTTCAATCTGATGACAAGGCATAAAATTTTTCAAGGAACTGCAGCTTCAGACAGTGCATATAGATAAGTGGTACTACTGCACTGAGGTCAGAATGAATCATAGATTGTTTCAATTTTGCCCTTAAAATAAAGTGAAAACTTATTTGCAAGGGCCTTTTTTGAAGCACATGCTGGTAACGGTGTACCTTTGTTCCTGTGAAGCAGCTGATCAGTGACACGGAACAGTTGTTTCTGATCAGAGGAACAACATTCAATTAAAGATGAGTAGTAATTTCTTTTTGCTTTGCGAATAATAGTATTTACTATCTTTCGCTGTCTGCAAAACAACTGGCGATCAATCTCTAATCGAGAAGAACGCCACTTTCTTTCAAGTCTGTGTCTTTCACGTTTAGCATCCGCGATGTCTTTATTATACCACGGTGTGTTGGGACGTATACGTATTGTTCGAGTTTTAGCAGCTGCATGTTTATTCAAAATTGATTGCAAAGTAGAATTATAGACATCAACACTCTCATCAACGGACAACCCAAGACTTGAGCCCACACAAGAGCTCCCAATTTCTGAACGAATTACATTGATGTCTATGTTTTTTAGATTTCTTGTAGTAATTGACTTCAAGGCAACTTTAGGTTTACGGAGTTGAAGATTACATAAGATGGCAGAGTGGTCAGACAAACCCTCTTGAACCATTACATTAAAAAGAGCTGAATCACGATCAGAAAAACGTGTTATAATGAGGTCGAAGGTGTGACCAAACTTGTGTGTTGGCTGGTCAACATATTGATACAGACCACTAGCAGCAAGCAAGTCACAAAACCGTGACGCTTCAGGGTTAGATAGATCATAAGTGATTTTAGGCATAATAAATACATATTTTAAAGGTATATTTTAAGAATATCATGACGGATTGTCCTTTTTAAAAAAAGATGTTCAAGAAGCCGTGGAAAAACTGTAATTGGGAAGTCATATATACTTGCGAGGTAGCGAAGTGGGGGAGGGTGTGAGAGGGGAGATACCTACCCCCTCCCACGGTAGGGAAATATTTGAAATACACAAAGAAAAGATGTGATTCTAGGCAAAGTAAATACATATTTTTTTAAAGCTATATTTTAAGAATATTATTAGAGATTGTCAGGATTTCAAAAAGATGTACAGGAAGCCGTGAAAAACTGTAATTGGGAAGTCATACCTGCAAAGGAGCGAGGCGACCGAGCGGGGAAAGGTGTGGGAGGGGGATACCCCCTCCCGCGGGAGCAACTTTTGAAAATACGGATAGAAAAGACGAATTTCTAGGCATGGAAAATACATATTTTAAAGGTATATTTTATGAAGATTATTAGGGATTGCAATCAGGATTTCAAGAATATGTACAGAAAGTAGGCCTATGTGAGAAAAAATGTAAATGGGTTGTTGAGGGAATGTGTGGGATGGGGATTTCACGGTAGGAACTTTTTGAAAATACGGATAGAAAAGACGAATTTCTAGGCATGGAAAATACATATTTTAAAGGTATATTTTATGAAGATTATTAGGGATTGCAATCGGGATTTCAAGAATATGTACAGAAAGTAGGCCTATGTGAGAAAAAATGTAAATGGGTTGTTGAGGGAATGTGTGGGATGGGGATTTCACGGTAGGAACTTTTTGAAAATACGCATTAAAAAGACGTGTTTCTGGGCATGGTAAATATTTTGAAATTTTGTTTATATCTTCTTTCTATCAATTTTATTTCAGTTTATTTTAAGTGTTTGCTTAATCGCTTCAGATTATCTATTAATTTATTCATTATAAAATATTTTTGTCCTTTGGGGGGGGGCCTTCGGGGGGGATACTCAGATTATAGTCGGACGGGGGTGTGCGGCTGAGAACTCCGAACCCATGCGCACATCTAAGGATTTTGAACTTTAAATATATAACATATTTTCAGTGAGGATCATAGCTCTTCTGTGCTGGGGGGGGGGGCGGGGGTTGCAACAAATATGCTGCCCGAAATGAAAATAGCATGTGTTTGCGTCGCGAAGAAAACAATGTAGAAGAAGAAACGGACTTGATTAGAACGAATTGCATAAATCTAATAGAAGATCAAGAAGTAAATCAAGATTTATTTTTTTTAATCTTTCAGGGGGGGCCGACGCGCCCCCATCGCCCCCCCCCCGCTACGCCACTGCGGCGTGCCTATGGCCTACCTCGAAGTTAAAACCCTCAAGTTCCGCCATTAACATTAGAAAATGTTCATTTAAAATGTAAATACATGTCTCTAGTAGGAGCCTTTCAAAACACTAGCGTAGCCAAAGGGGGGCAGGGGGGCAGTGTGCCCCCCCAATAATGCTTTTTGCGGAATTTTGTCGGTACACGAACGACTCCGTCGGGTACATGCGGACCGACAAAAAATAATTTTATATCGACGAAATATCTTATAAACCGACAAAAATTGAAAGAAATTACATTTTTCAAATGTAAAAATCATTTTTTTCAATAGCTCCTCGCCGCTCGCTCGCATAAGTGTTTCTTCATGTCAGGTGTTTTCGGTAACCAAGCAAACCGCCTTGTCATGTTAACTATGATTGATGACATTTGGAACATTAGCGGTATAGTACAGTCAACTTGAGTCAAGTGTACTACACAGACAACGTTCCAAATCAACCGACCCGAACATCATGTTGTACCGACAAAAGTTTCAGGCCTACAACATTAAACATGTTTGAAAATTCAACATTCAGCAACATGTACATTTAGGAAAAATCTTGGGAAAAAAAGAATAGAACGCTATTTATACCGGGCACACTAATGCTTCACCATGTGAGTGGATGGAAATATTTTGCCTTCGGCCGTTCCTCGTGAACCAGCCAAATCAAAAGCCACAAATTGCCTTTAAATTTGCCCACACGTTCCTATTCTTCATATAGACTTCGAAAAATCTTCTTACCACAAGCAATGTTGAATGACAAAAATTTGTGCATGATTATACTTGTGTGTCCTATTATATTTACAGTACTGCCTGAGTGCTGATAAATAATACTCAGAACATCAGAAGGCTTTGTTCGATTGTTAGAAATATAACTTTCAACTTTCTTTGACTTGAAAATCTATTGATGTCTGAAACGCTTGTTCGCTTCGCTCACTCGCGATACATTACCATTATAATAGAAGAAAGAATATTCGTCCTAAGGAAACGTTTTATAAACGTTTGAAAACGTTTCCTTCGGACGAAAACGCATCGGACCTTTCTAGAACGCAGAGAAACGTTTTCTGGCGTCTGTGTTTGCTGGATTATTCTTATAGTTGTATTCAGTAGCGGATCTACAAGGGTGGGTAGGGGTTTAACCCCCCCCCCCTTGGGCTGCAAGTGAAAATTTTATGTCTTATTATGTTAGTAGATGTCAGGAAACCAAAAGTATTACAAAATTTGTTTTAAAAAACAGTGCAAAATAAATTTCATACACAATTTTCACATTTTTTGGCGCGCTTCGCGCCAAACATATACATTTTTTCATTTTCGGGGCTCTTCGCGTGTAAACATACGCATTTTTTAATTTTCACTGCACTTGCACGCAAACATACACAATTCTAAAATTTTCGGCGCGCTTCGCGCGCAAACTTACATAATTCGAAAATTTTCGGCGCGCTTTGCGCGCAAACATGCATTCTTTTATTTTCTCCATCACCATTCGTACAAAAAAAACTTTACCAAAAGCTTAGATCCGCCCCTGTGTATTAATTATTCACTTTATCGTAAATCATTTTAACTGTTATCATACACAACATGAATATGTCGTACGTCGGAGTTTGTCGGTACATTCGGGTGCCTTGCCCCCCCAATGGCAAAAGCTGGCCTACGTACTGTTCAAAACTGATATACCATGTTAACTATCCTGGAATTACATAAACCCGCCCGTATGGCATAATCTGCCCAGGGGGGGGGGGGTCCTGTCCAACTTGGGCCGCGTACGTAGAAAGCTTGTCGGGGCGGGGGTGGGAGAATAGCCTCATTTCAATGAAAAAAAGAGGGATTTTAAAATTTCTGGGGACAGTACAGTCTTGCCCCTGTCCCCAACCTTTTTTAAGGGCGGGGTTGTACTGGGAGAAGTACATGCATCCATAAAATTCCGTCAGGAATTTGTCTTTCCAGACTATCCTGCGATGACGCGCGACGACAATAAAAATTTCTTTATTTGCATTTTGCAAACGTCTCTTTAAATGCACCGTAGCTGATCCAATCCACGCGAAACAAAGAAGAAGACAACAAATGGTAAATATTTTTGTATCTATCGTGTGTATTGGATTTATAACTTACTAAAACGATACTGTAAGATAACGTCATTATTCTGTGCGAATTTTATACCTGGAATCTTCTGTTTAGTACAACAAGTAGGAATTTGAGTGGCACGTATTGTCACTTTGGGCATAATTGTGTAGTCCCACGTGTTTATTTTGCTGTTACTACTTGTATGGGTTCATGTGTACAGTCAGATTAACACGTAAGCTGACGCGATGTGATATGTGATCTTGCGATGACCGCACATTGAATTACCACTGGCCTTTGCAATTAAAATAATTGGGCGCTAGTGCATTAACTCATCCAAGCCCAACAGCAAATTTTCTAGGTTTATTCCGTCAGTAGATACGTTGACGGAATAAACCGCACACGCTGAAGTCGGCAACCTAATACCCCTGCCACAACCCTAACCCTAACCCTAATTTCCCATGAAAATGATTAATTTATGGTAGTTAAACATGCTGTGATTTGTGTACCCTACATGAATCATTATATGTGGGACTACGTGGATGCGTTAATGCACTAGGGCCAAATAATTGTCGGTGGTCATCCAAAATTTGCCTGAAAATTTAATGTGATATCATCTCATATCTCAATATCTCTGTCATGTTTGTTGACTTATTGTAAAACATTGCAAAATTAGCATCACAAATAATTGTGTGCCGTCAGGCTCTGCCGTGCAGTGTTGTTGACGTGTTGGTTCAATCCTTTTGAAGATTTCTAATCCATTTATTATTTATTTATGTATTTATTATTTTATTTATGTTTTATTTATTCATTTATTGTTTTACAGCAGGATAGCTTTGTCAGTTGTGCGATGTGAGTTAGAGGCCTGTTAAAAATTCAAGATCAAAGGAAAAACAAGCATAAAGACCATCCCTAAAAAGGTTAAGGAAAAACCACCACAGGGCATGAAGACCATTGATGAAAAGGTTAAAGTGATAGGCTAACATTGTGGAGCTTCAATTTAAAAAATTGTCAAACTTTGATATCTAAGCTACATAGTAGTGTTCAAATGGACAAATAAACACCCTAGTAGAATACAAAAGTTCGGAAAGTTATGCATGAATAAACAAAACTCGGGCGAGTTTTAATAGCCTAGGTGTACACACAGTAAGTCTATGGGAGGAAATGGGCAAGTGAATCTGGTCAACTTACGATTTTCACATTTTTAAAGCACTAAATCATCATTTTGAAATACAATTTTTTCAGGGCTTCATTTTTAGACCTTATCAAAGACAATGGTAGCATGGGGAATCATGTGGCTCAGGATTTTTTCAACTGTGGTAAATGTTAGTCAATAGTCAATACCTTTAAAATGGGTTTGCCAATATCTTATATTCCTGCAATTGTTTCTTCTTTTTCTCAAAATTCTTTCTATAATATTAATATATACTGCAAAGCATGATAATTTTCTTTGCACTGTAGTCTGTACATGTACATACTGAACATTACAGCTGGCGATATTGGTCTTAACGGTAAATGACATGATTGGGTATCCTTCAACTTGCGCTGATTATACTCTAGAATCAAGTAAACTATGCAAGGCTTCTTCCTGTGAAAATCTAGTAGTCAAACGTTCACTCATTCTAAAACAAACAATGTCAATATCACTAGTGCATGGAAACCTGCTGTATGTGGCTCTCTATGGGCTTTATTTCATCCTACCGGCAAAGAATAAGATACTCCTATGTTTATGCTTGATTCTCCTGAAAGTAAACAAATTACAGACAAATCCTCCCAGGTGGGGATCCACATTCTAGTGAACAGCTCGGTATATATTTCAACTTCATTTGTTCTTGAGGTCAATTTTCAATTGTTCAATGATGTCATAAACTTAACGATCGATTATCATGGAAAAACATCGTTGATAACATGATATATCGCCTTAGTGGAAAAACAGATTTGTGATGAATAAGATAAATCTATTTTAGGCTTAGGGCTGTTAATAAAACGTGGTCTAAACAGTGTTGCCTTCTGTAGACACTCTTGTAACTAGATCAGGAGAATCTTGGTGCTGATTGTTTATAGCATTTTGATGGGTAATGTAAAATGTCCCATAGGTTAAATACATGTAGCTTTGACTTGCTAGCCCAGTCCTAAAGTAATTTTGTGGTGGTTTTGTAGTAAGTTATTAGTTACAATGCCTGTTTCAATATTTTACTTTCAACATCCAGATCCAACAACAATGGATGGAACAACAGAATTCCCACATGTAGCTACATCACCTGGAGAGATAAGTCAAGATGTCCAGGATACACATATGACAGAAGGGGAAGAACACAAGCCATCAGATCAAATTTCTACAGAACAGCCACCAACGAGCATGACAGACCAACAGCCACCTGAACAAACTAATGTGTGTTTGCCTGATGCGGCCAAAATCAGTACAGCAGAATCTAGCGTGGCACACTTGGATAGTTCAAGCAACACAGAGCCAAATGTCGACTTGAAAGAGGATGAGAGACAAGAGTTAAATCCATCACATGACTTGCCGCAGGATTTGTCTATGAATGTTGGGATGTCTGAAGTACCATCTAGTCACTCTAGTCAGACATTATCACAAGGGAAGGAGCCTCAAGGTGATCCTCCCCCTGTGAATCTGGAGACAAAAGATGAAGAATTGAAGGAAAGCAGTGTCGAGTGTGATGGAAACAATGATGGTAGCAACATACAAGAAGAAAGAGAACTTGGTGATTCCACAAAAGGTATTACAGAAACAGCAGAACTTACAGGTGAACATTCAAAACTTGATACTGGGGATGGTTCCTTGAAAGAAGAAGGTTGTGGAGAAGTTGTTGAAGAGAAAGAAAAGTCAGAAGATCCAGAAAGTATGGACATGGAGACAGCTCCTCCTGCAGATGAAGAAGAAGCACAAGATGAGGAGATGACAAAACAAGCACAAGATGAGGAGATGAAAAAAGAAGCACAAGATGAGGAGGTGAAAAAAGAAGCACCAGAATTAATGGATGAAGAAAAAGAACAAATACAAACCATTAGTGATGAGACAAGTAATGTTAGTGGTCCTCAAACATCAGATAGAGTGGAAGATCAAGAGCTTAAGGCTGAAGAACTTAGGGATATACCTAAAGAAGTTACACTTACAGGTGATGATTCATCAGTTCAGTTGCCAGAAGAGAGCGGTGTCAAACAGAAACAAGAGGAAATCATCCAAAAACCAAGCGGTGCTTCTGGAGAAGATGATGCAGCTCAGCAAGGTATAGAGAAGAAGGAACTGGGAGAAACAGTGGACAGCGCAGAAAGTAGTGACATTGTACAAAGTGATGGGGCGAACCAAGAGGCTGAGGATAATAATGAAGGAAATAAAACTGATTCAGATCAGGTGCCTTGTGAAGATGAAACAGCTGTTGCTAAGGAGGAAGCGAGAGTGATACCACAAAACGGTGATGTATCTTCGAAAGTAAATAGCACCACAGATGATGGATCAAAAGATGATTTGGCAGAAGCTGAAGAGTTGATGGACACGCAAATCCTGGAGAGTGATGACGGAAACACACAGGAATCATTAGTGCAGGATACCGAGAAAGCAGATGGGGATAAGGCAGAGGCTACCAAGGAGGACAAACTTCAAAATTTCCTGCCTCTTCCTATGAAGATCTTCGATGAGTGTAGCATGGACAGCCAACCAGAGAGTTTTGTTTCTGCTAAGAGCAGCGAGTTTGACTACATGGACAGTCCAAGGGGGAGTCCTCTGCCCGTGAAGCGCATACGAGAATTGATCGATCAGAGTCCCCGAGCTAGTCCTGTGCCATCCAAGAGATCGAGAACTGGTTCCCCCGACACTGAATCAGCTGTCCAGAGTGATGATGAGTAAGTGAACTTTTATATTTTTATTTTGTAGTGAAGATTTTAAACTTACATAAAATCAACAAATCATTGCTATAGAAAAAAATAAAAACAACTGGATGTATTTTTGTACTTGCAATGAATTATGTGATCACCCATGATCATAATGACGACAAGTCAAAAACCATACCATATTTCAGATCATTTGATGGCATTTCAAGGAAGTCGTAATGACTTGACCATGCGTGACATCTCATATTATGTATTTGTGTTTTATAGGAATATGACTGATACATGACCTGATATTATCACCATACCAAATTTGGTCACAAAGTGATTTTGTTTGGCAGATTCGCACAGCTTCATGGTGTAAAAAAAAAGGATGTTACAACAATGAATGTGTGCCACATCACAAATGAACATTGACAGGAAGAAGTTTTTAAAACTGTGTCATACATTTTGTTAACCAATAATGACAAAAAAGAAATGAAAATAAATAACAATAAAATAAAGATTCGTATGAAGTCTGGTGATTTGCCAAATGGTGGGACATCTGAAAATAGCCCATAAAACTTGTAAAAATATGAAATCATAAGTGTACCGATGGAACATGTAAGATCTGTGATAATTCAATTATTCATTCATCATACCAGTCAGCCAGTACAAATGTATGATGGATATTTTGCATTTACTGTTTTGAAAAGTGAAATTGTCAGAATGTGTGACTGACTTTCAATGAATCTTGTTTTAGGTTTAATCGGCCCTATTAGTCCATGCCATTAACTAATTGCTATCATTAGCACAGGACGAAAGAGCTGTGTCCATTTCTTAATTACTTTCTTCTGTAAAGTGAATTGATTCAGTAATTTATGTGCAGTCTATCCTGATCACATACCAGTAATTGGTTTATGTGATATTTCATTTTTTATCAAATTATCCTAGGAGAATGCAAGTTCAGGAAGAAATGACCCCTGCATTCATGGCCATATTTCCCTTTTTTTCTCAAAACTTAAAATTCAGTGTTGAACTTTTCTCCCATTTTCTTTTTCTTTTTTTTGTGGGGGTTTTCCCCCAAAACTGTAAACATTGCTGCCATTGGCACCATAAATTCTTGAATTTTCTGAATGGTCACATGCCTCTCATTGATAGCACGAAAACTGGTAGTGGTTATGATACTGGTGGTGGTGGTGGTGGTGGGGTAATGATGATTTTGATAATGGTCATGGTGGTTGTGGTTGTGATGATTATGATGATGATAATGATACAGATGACACATTTTGTTTAGTATTTTTTTTTCAATCACAGTCTGGGACACTTTCCAGCTGAGAATGTCTTTGAGTACCAGTGGCCCCAGGACCACAGTGGAGATTGGTACTTTGTCCAGGAGCAGATCAGTGAGTTCCTGGGAGTCAAGTCCTTCAAGAGAAAATACCCTGGTAAGACAAGTGTTATTAATATAAAATGTAATGGCTCTGGTGAGAATGAAGAGCATAAATCCAGTGTTTCTTTGAAATTATTTTAATCAGATTCATACGAAATACAAAATAAAACAGAACTATAAAAGAGGAAAGATGTAGAAATAAACTCACACATGTCAGTTTATCAAAGAAGTAAATTCATACTACTGTATACTGCTTATGAAAGTGACCAGTACAGTATTATCTCCCCATTGTTTTACTGATTGTGTGTGTTTGTTTGTGTGTGTGTGTTGGGGGGGGGGGTTGATAGGGTGCTTACCCCCCCCCCCCCTTTACTTACATACACACATAAAATTCAGTCATAGTTTATATTTCTAAAAGGTATTGTCATATTACTGTACCCCCCCCCAAAAAAAAAAACAAACAAACAAACAAACAAACAAACAAACAAGACAAAAACAAAACAGTTTCACTTTGCTGCAACTTCCAATCAACTAAACACAACAAAAAAGTGACTCCACCTTTTTCAAAATACTGCTTTTTAGCAAACAGTTTTGAGAAGTCACAGCAGTCAACAAGTGCAGAAACACTGCCAAATTATTATGCTCTAACTTGTTTCGTTTAATATTTGCAAAATTAAAGGGGGGGCTACTTTTTTGTTGTGTTTATACTTTTAATTACTGTACTATGGTTGTTAGACTTCTATTTGAATTTGTCATTTTCGTATGAATTGCCTATAATTGCCATTGTGTCTCTTTCAGAACTGGAGAGGAGAGTTATGGATATCAAGGAGAAGGAATTCTTGAGGGAGAGGGGCGTGGTCACTGAGGAACAGGTGACACTAGGTAAGAAGTAGTGATCTGACACTATGATGCAGAGTGGACATAGAGTGGTTAGAGTGGTGGACATATGTGACCTGTCACCACAAAATGCACCATAAGTCTAGAAAAAATAAATAGATAAAAATATGTTTTATATAGTCTTAGAGTAGAGACTCTAAGCTTTGAAATGGTGTATGATTTGTCAAGAATGGACAACCCAAACCCATTTAAAACCTGCTCACAAGTTTGGAGTGTCACTTAAACCAATATCAGGAGAGCAAACAAAAATAGTACTGATTTATGCGAATCAGGAGGCCTTGGCAAGTGTGACATACAGAGAACTGTGGATTTGACAATCTTGTCACTGGCATTGATGATACATACATGTAGGTACTAGGTACAATGAATTTGTGGACAAGCCAGAAAAGAGAATGGCACTAGATTATCAGAATTTAACCCTATATTAACGTGGGGGGGGTCAATTTGACCCCCCCCTCGACAAATTTCGCGACCACGCCACCGCGCAAAATTTTTTCACCGCGTCGCTCGCCGACTTTTTACTTTCAAGTCTTGCGCATCTTTTGAGACCGTTTTCTCGAAAATCAGACATACCGTTACGACGCTGCGCGACTTTTAATACATGCATGTCAACCCCAAAATTGCTCAAAAACATGATTTTGTGTACAAAATCAATGGAAATTGTGTTTTCAGCCATAAATCATAAATGTATGATTATTTTTGCTTTTACTGATTGAAATGAATTTATTTTATGCTGTTTATAATTGCAAAAGTGTCCCCAACAAATTTCATCGAAAAAACAACAGAAAACAAAAGGTCAAAAAAACAAAGAAATACATAAGAAATTCACAAAACAATAAAATACATAAGAAATTAATTCCAAATTCGGCAAAATGTCTTTGTAGATAATTGTTAGAAATGTCAAAATGAATATTTTCACCAAAATTACCATTCTAACTAGCTATTGTAAGTGAGTTATAGGCAAAACCAGAATTTCACATACACTTATCTAGCCATAATTAAGTTACTTAAAAAAATAGAAATAATTAATTTTTTTGAAAATTTTACTATGGTGTCGTCCAGTTTACATCCGGCTCTCATGCGCACGCAAATTTTGCAGGGGATCGCGGCGATCGCGGCCGAGATCTAAGGGGGGGGGTCAAAGTTGACCCCCCCCAGTAAAAACCGCGGTCTGAAATAGCCCGCAGTTTAAAAGCGGTTAAGGACAAATATGGCTTAATTTTGTCTTACTTTAATCCTCCAAACATAGGACAAAGATCTACTTAGACATTGTATAAAACAAATAACGTTTTATCATTCGTTCCATAATACAATTATTTTCATTCACTGGAAGATTAAATAATTTTCAACTCATGAACATATTTGTACCATTGAACTTATAAACATTCACTATTTGTATACCATTAATTAATCCAGGTCTGACAGCGTTGCGTGGGGATGAAGTCTATGACTTGATGATGAAGGATTATCCTAATAGGTATTCAGAGTATGCCAGGGTTCTGCAGGAGAAACAGCGACAGAATATAAGCGATCAGCACAAGGGATATGAAGCAGTAAGTTTGTTGGTCTTTCATGTTTTTGCAGGATGAGTCTGTCATTTAGGAGGCATTTATTTATATGTATATTTATCTGTTTATCAATTTATCTATTTATTTATATTTATTTTATTTATTTATTTATTTATTTATATATTTATTTGTGTATTTCTTTCTTTCTTTATTTATTCAGTCAGTCATTTATATATTCTTTTATTCATATTTATAAAGGATTACCTCATCAGGTTGAAAGATGATGTTCTTGTTGTGTCATTAATGTCAATAGTCTTACTGTAGTTTTTATCATTTTGTGAAATTTATTGCATTCTCTCTTACTCTTTTGCAAGGTAGTGTATCACTCCATTTTTGGTTTGTTACTAACTAAGGATGTGAAATTACAATAAATTTACCACAAATTTGTCCTGTTTAAATGAAATCACCACTTAGTAAAAATGAATTATCACTGTTAACTTATTGTAAGTCAAAATATATATGTATCTGTCTAAATAATATACATTATAGAAATATTTTGTACTATTGTGTATTTTGGTATTACACACCTAATAATCTAGATCAGCTAATATGAATTTGTTTCATACCAGCTACAAACAGATTTCACCCGTGTTCCTAGAAATTTGCAACCATGCAGATACCTTATCCTGAATAAGATGATGTGTGACTATTAGCATTAACGAGATGCATGTATACTGAAAACTAAACTTGTAATGGAAAGATGAGCTTAGCTTTATGTCAATTGGCAACTCCATTATCTTATTATCCAAATGTGCTAATTTCAGCCTACTGTGGATGCCAGCAAGATTAAGGAGTACATCAAGAAGGCGGTGAAGCAAGCGGCCGATTTCAATGCCCTGCTGATGAGAGAGAGGAGGGAAGAGAGACAATACTACTTTGACTTACAGACAATGGTATCTCCAACTTTGTTTGTTTGAAACTGAAAGTGAATTTCATTTCCACACAGAATTACATGTATTCCTTTTTGCTGGTGTCCTTGTAATTGTTCTTGTTGTTAGAGAGGAGAATGCTATAAATATAATTAACATGTTTACTTCCATACAGTTTGAAACACACAAACACCAGTTTTGTGGGTTTTGAATATTTCAAAGTGAGCTATTTAGGATAATTTTCACCTGTGCATGCAGTAAAAGACCTGTGTATTGGTTATATATATATTTTTTTTTTGAAAATTAATGTAGCACAGTATCGAATTTGTGACATAAAAGTACTAAAAATGGTAATTACCAAAAACCCACATTCTTATTTAAAACTTACAAAGAACCTAAGATTTTGCAGTACATGTTAATGAACATGTTTCTGAAAATGTTTCTCTCCTATATATTTGCAGCAAATTCACATGCCTAAGGCTCGTATGAAGGTGCTAACTAAAGAGGCTACAGAAGTTGGACCATACCCAGTGGCAGTCATCCCTGGACAGTATCAGTACTTTTGTCGAGAGTAAGTCATCTCAAATTAGTTACAAATAAGAGTTTTTATAGTTTATGTTTTATCAAATACATGCCTTCAGTTTAGAAGTAGAAGGGCATAAACTCTGTATCACTTGAGAAAATAAAGACTTTAAAATTAAATAGCGGGATTGGTGGTAGTTCTCAACTTGGGGTAAAACTAAATTCTGGAATCAAGTAGACTATGCAAAGATTCTGGTGTGAAAATCTTGTGGTCAAAGGTAGACTCATTTTAAAGGGAGAAGGCGCCAGCAACTAACAGGCATAATTTAAGAATAAAAATGACATTGTGCGTATTGTGAGAATTATGGTACATGGTGACAAAAACAGCCTAAATAAGGGGTACTGTGTGATACTCACCCTCATCAAGGCCCTATAAATTAGTTAATTTGTGTTTATTTTACGTCTTTGCGAGTTTTATGTAGGGATAAAACTTGCAGAAACAGCTATAGGGGGAGGAGCTTATCACTTCAAACAGTGCATACATTACCACGGTGCGGCTAACACACGTCGCGTGGCATGCATTGGTCACGCATGGTCAGCTCCCTGATGTGCACGTGCAATCTGATTGGTTGGCAAGAACTCAAATATTTTCTTAACTTATGCCTGTTAGTTGCTGGTGCCTTCTGCCTTTAAAAGAACTAGCATCAGTGTGCAAATCAAAAGTGCAATAAAATGTCATGCTCCACACTTGTTTTATAGTTTTGGATCATTTCAAGTCAACTTTTGCTGACAAATACCAGTAGTTAAAAACCTTGTGACTGGCAAATTTACATAGCTTTCTATTGGGGGGGGGGGGGGTAATTTCTATCAGGGCACAAAAGTAATTCAATACTGGTGTGTTCATGTTTGATTCTCCTTAAGTAAACTACTTCAAGACAAATCTTTCCATCCAATACTTAAACTTCAAATAGTGTGTGCATTGGTATATATATCCAAACTCATTTGCTTCTTGAGGTTTTTCAAGTATCCCTAATCATGTCATTAGCCTTTAATTCCCTTTTGCTTTTCAAGGGATACAGAACACTTTTATTCTTAACAGGTGATGTACAGCAAGATGTTGTCATCCCCACTGTGAGAAATTTCTAGTTAAGAACTGAGAACACATTTATTTTAAGTGTATCTCGTGCTTTTTTGTATTTTGTGACAGCTTTGTTTCAAGTGAGTTACATTACCTACCGCTGAGCACTGCCACTTATGGTCCAATGGCGATCAGGAAGAAAACGGATTATGGCCCTGACGTGGCAGAGCAGGAAGGGGACGATGATATGGACAGTTTGCCGGTAAAATACCAAGTCTGAGCCTTTGTGTGAACCCACCCCTCCCCCATCCCCACCCCCACCCATAATAAAAGGTTATAGAACAGAGTGCACAGTAGGCTGTAATGATAAACTGGCACACCCAAATTCACCAGTATTTTTTTTTCCATCAAATCTCAAGGTGTTTCAAAAGAGCATAATGAAAGTACCAAAATGTTCAGTGATTTACAAATACTGAAAAAAATATTACATATCATGTTTGATGTATCAATTATTTGAAGAAGAATAAATAGGACTATCAACATTGTATTTCACTAAACCAAAAATAACCAATATAAACATGGGCTCTTAATCACAAACAAGGGTATATAAAAAATACCAGTAGTTCTGTTTATGATGTATCAAGAACTTATTCAAAGGTGATATTGTTACAGCCTGCTATTCATGTATTTCAGTTTAGGTCATAGTTCCCTAAATGTAATATCACAAGCTTTAAATGAAAAAGGAATCGTTGTGACAGATTTGTACTAACGCAGGTTATCACAGACAAATAATAATAATAATAATAATAGTCCATTCTTATATAGCGCATCATACCTATCGAAGACCGGTCTCTATGCGCTTGGATATTATTGCCCTGGTCACTGGGATACAGTTCTAACCTGCACAAAGATGTGCACCATTTCCACTCCCTGGGGAGTATTCCTAGCTGAGCTGCCAAGTAGTAGCGCATCAAGCCAGACAAACTAAATCATTCTCACCCTACCAGGTACCCATTTATACTCCTGGGTGGAGAAGCAGGCAAAGCAGATTAAAAATGTCTTGCTGAAGGGACATTAATGCCGGGCGGGCGTTGGCTCGAACTCGAGACCCTCTAGAGTTATAGGCAACGCCTTACAATTCGCCCACAGGATACGATTGCGTCCTTGACAAAGGCACTTTATCCCATTACCCTGTCCCTCGGATAGGATGTAAAGCCAGAGGTCCCGTGTTGAGACAGAAACACCGCAGCATATAAAAGAGCCCATGCACTTCATTGAAAAGAGAGAGGTGGAAACCTGGTGTTGTGGTCACATATTTACTTGCATATTGGTACATGGGGCAGGATGCCTACGGGTAGTAGTGATTAAGTCCACTTTTCTAGTCTTTGTCATCTGTAATAATGAAAAATTAATAATAACTGTATTGTAGATGGCACTTTGTACGCATGAAAAACAATTTTCATGAGTGTGTGACTAAGGAATGTCGGTATAAGTTATAACAGATTTTCAGTATACTGAAACCGCTGAAAAAATACCGTTAAAACCTGGTATATCGGCCCGTAGTGGGCGACTCACGACTCCAGCAAATGCACAACTCGATGCTGTAGGAACTACAGGCGCAACATCGATGACAATGTGTGGGACTGAAGTCAATTATTGACTGACGGTATGACAATTAAAACGATGTATAAGTTAAAATGTTTTTGATATGAACGTACCTCTATCATTGGTAACAAATATCAACAACAATAAACTGTTTCACTCACCAAAATACGGATTATAACGTCTTTATAAAAGAAATTTCCCTCCGCATGTAAGCCTCGCGCACGAAAGGAAAAACATGAGATCGCAAAGTTTCGCGGTACGGTCCGGTCGGCTAACTGGACATATGCCCTCAACGGTAAATGACAGGAAAGGACAAAGGCTGCAAATCTCTCCGTGGCATGGCGCACTAGAGTCGGCAATTGAATTGCGACTTTTTGATGCGACATGCAACATGTCTGTACATGTCAAAGCGGGCTGCAATTGGCAAATTCCAACAATAAACTGTTTCACTCACCAAAATACGGATTATAACGTCTTTATAAAAGAAATTTCCCTCCGCATGTAAGCCTCGCGCACGAAAGGAAAAAATGAGATCGCAAAGTTTCACGGTATGGTCCGTTCGGCTATCTGGACATACGGCCTCAACGGTAAATGACAGGAAAGCACAAAGGCCGCAAATCTCTCAGTGGCATGGCGCGCTAGAGTCGGCAATTGAATTGCGACTTTTTGATGCAACATGCGACATGTCTGTACATGTGAAAGCGGGCCGCAATTGGCAAATTCTGCGTGAATAATCAAAGAAATATCTCTTTCAGAGGCAATTTATTGTGGAAGGAAAGTTATGAATTGTAAATGGACGTTGTTATTTTGTCGATATATGGAAGGAAATATCAGAGAAAAACAGGATATCGGAAAAAGCCGATGTAGCAATATTTTTTCAATGGCAATACCGGGAATACCGACAAAATAAAGTATCATTAAAAAACGATAAACTGAAAAACACAGTGTGGGTCAGAAAATCAAATGTGTGCATATGCAACTCTAACATGATGAGATTGTTTTGCCCAATATGTTCACATAAACACATTCAAATCCGAAATTAAGCACATTCAAATCCAAAATCTTATCCTGAATATTTTTTAGAGTACCAACATCAATATATATGTAATTTGAAGCGATATGTATTGTGTGCCATCTATGATCTTTGTATTAATGGTTTTACTTAAATTTTGTGTGTATCTTAACTTTGTATATATATATATTTGTAATTTGTTTATATTATGTGTTGTTTCACAGGGCCCCATCGAATACCAGCTTTGTCTGAATGGGCTACCCAGTTTTTAAATATGCGAAATAAATAAATGAATAAACAGCATCATCTTTGCATGCCCAAATTTGAACCATTTCAAAGAAAGAGCATACAGCCTGTAGTAGTCCCCTCTACAGTATATGAATTGTACAATTGTCAAAATGTAGACAATTGTAAATGGCCTCTAAGTATGATGTAATACATACGTATATTTATTATTTGTATTTCTTTTTTTCTTTTTCTTTTTTTCAGGAGCTCAACCAAATCGACAACCCAGTGACTACCGCTTCTACTAGTGCACGCAACACGGAAACGACAACAACAACAACAAGCTTCCCTGAAACGGCCACGATGCAACAGGCATCATCATTTACAGCTCCTCCCACAATCACAGTAGCTCCTCCCACCACTGCGGCTCCTCCTCTTCCTCCACCGACTGTTGGTCCAGGTCCTACATCAAGTGGTCCTGTTCCTAACGACGACATAGACTTTGTTCGTCTTCCCGGACCGGAAGCTCTCCAGATGAGCATGGAATCGGTGGTACCCGCAAGTGTCCCATATCAGGTTTGTTGAGAATCACTGCAGTATTGAGGTTGATAAGCTAATAATGGGTTTGCCAGTTCTTCTGATTGTCAAAATGCCAAATTACTTGCCAAATTCGGTGAAAAAATGGCAAATTTGCATATGATGCATTTTATGGGTAGCATACCCTAGATATGGCTAAAAATGATGTTGTAATTAATTTATTACAACATTGAAACCTCTGCCCTGGCCGAAAAATTTTGGTACTGCAGTTTACACGCAACCAGTTTTTGCACATGAAGTACATGAGCGCCACTACTTTTAGGCCCTGTGCCGCGGCTTGAAGGACTGATTGCCACGTATTGGTATTAAAGACTCTATATTATCATTGTGGAAGGCCCAAAAAAATAATTGTCAAACTTTGCTATCTGACACATTTGACAGTGTTTGAATGGACAAATAAACAGCCTAGAACACAAAACTTCAAACAGTTATGCTGTCACTCATCAAATATGTACGGATAAAAGTTGGCACGTGACTTATTGTCAGCTGCTGAAATTCCTGCAACTCAGCAGTCTATGGGAGAAAACTGGAATGGTTACTCAATGATTTTCATTGTTTAAAAGCACATAATGATCATTTTGAACTGCAATTCTGTTACGGCTCTATTTTCCTTATCAGAGACAGTGGTAGCATGGGGAATCATGTAGCTCAGATTTTTTAAGCTGAAAGCATTGTTATACGATGCCTTTAAGATGAAATAGATTTATTTGTTTTTTCATCCCGATATACCGATCAGCACCCTAACCAGCTGAAACCATCCTAATATTCCCCATACTTACCGAAACCACTTTTATTGTAACTCCCCAACCACCTGAAGTGTCCCATTGTTTCCCTTCCAAACCAATCAAAACGGTGTGTGTACTCTTTTATGTGCAATGTTATTGCAGCCTATAATAGTAGAAGTAAATATAATCCAGGGAAAAAATGTCATAATTTAGTGTTTTTTGTTGAGAGTACTTAGTCAATATATTTCCTCTCTTCACATACATATGTGTGACCCATCACTACGATAGATACCCTGAAAAGTCGCACAACCGAAAGGTAAGAGAAGTGCCAAATATCATCCTTATATAATAAAGTTTAAAAATGCAGTGTTCTGAAATATCAAACGTTTTATGACCATCATATGTTGCAAAAGTTTGAATATTTCTATTTTTCACCCAAAGTATATTTCTTTCTATGTTTATGTTTCATAAGTTGTGCAACTTTATCAGGGTATCGTGGTGACAGGTCATACATCATCATGTTTCATAACAGTGGTTTAAACTGGCTATTTATCTGTTTGTTTCTCGATTCAGCCCAAAGACCTGCCTGACGCCATCTGTGGTATCTGCCTAAAGAACAGACACAGTAACCCCAAAGGAGTCCCAGAGGAGCTAGTACACTGCTCCCAGTGTGATAACAGTGGTAGGTAGCATCTACTCCTTACTCATAAACAACGATTGACTGGGTACACGTAGCTCCAGGAGTTTCCAAGTGACCATTAACTCTTAACATGGCTGTGTCAATCCTTTTTGTCTTACCTGCTATACATAGCAGAAGCGAGATATAGACACCGCTTTTCCGACAGCGGCATCAACAATAAAATCATAACCAAGGCTAAGTTTTTTTATTTTTTGGCATAATTTTACAAGTATAAGTCCTTATTCCTTGGAACTTTTGCATAAGGCTCATGAAGTATCACTAGTCATTTGATTAGGATTTCAGGTCACAAAGTCAAGGTCAAAGGTCATTCAGGTCAACAAACTTAGACTGTATTGTGGAGTCAACATCAAAAACTTAACCTAGGGTTATTTCTGTTTGTTTTAACTGATAGGGCTTGATAGGGGCTGCCAAACTTCAACACTGAATTTGGGAGTTAATTAATTATGCTAATTATGCAAATTTATTCAAAATCACTAAAAATGCTGTTATTTCTTTATTTCTAGGCAGGCATTGATTCTCTTTGTTTTATCTAATAGTTCTTGGTAAGGGTTTCCAGGACTTGTATGACTGTAATTACTAAAGTTATATTCTTCACATCACACTTCCAGGTCATCCGTCTTGCCTCGATATGAACATTGAGTTGGTGATGACGATAAAGACGTACCCATGGCAGTGTATGGAATGCAAGACGTGTACACACTGTGGAGATCCTACTCATGAGGTTTGTATCAGGGCTCCTTTTACTGATGTTTGTTTTTGGATTGCTGCAGGATTAGGTCAAATTTGTTTCAGTGGTATTTCATAAGGCCACTTTGTGTATTTCTGATTTTCAGATGTAGAAGAAAAAGCTACTTTAGTGCACTGCAATTTACACAGAAGTGAATTTACTGTTATTGCACAATGCTGTGTGAGTGCCAATGTGTCAATTAATGGATTCTTTTCTGATTAGATATTTAAAGCAGTGGATCAAAAAAATTATTTGTTGCACCATATACAAAACAAATGTTGGGTTAAAAACTTAGCATTTGCATTCATGTATCAGCAAATGTAAATTGTAGTTATTTTATAGAACAAAGTGATTTTAGTGAATTGCTAAAATATGTTTTCAACTCCAATTGGGAAGCAGGTCAAGAATGCTTAATAACAATATTCACATGAAGGGTTTATAGCCTTATACACTTTCATAGATGGCTAAAGAATGGGTTGGGATTTCTGATGATGAACATAGTCTCATAATCAAACCTGTCTGTACCATGAATCCGAAGAGACAAAGTGTGAACGAGTCTTGTTTTTTTTTCAGACTGATGGATTTAACATGATTTTCTTGTTTCTCTTCACAGGACAAGATGATGTTCTGTGACCAGTGTGATCGAGGCTATCACACATTTTGTGTTGGTCTCACGGACATACCTACTGGTAAGTTTCAAATTACAAAAATTTATGAATGAATGAATGAGTTTATTACCAAAAGATAAAATACATATAAGATAAAATACATATAAGAAAGATAAAATACATATAAGAGAGCGGAGTTGTTCTACATTTGTTTGGAAAAAGGACTCTACGAAAATAGCAAGTTCTGCTAGTGAGATGCAGAGTCTTATATTTTGTGTTTGTATCTTGCTAGGAACAAGATTTTCACTCAATCAAAAGCTTTGCTTGTGGAGAACTCTAGTTTCCAGTGGCTGCTACTTAGTGATAACTTTTGTAAATTGCTATTTAAGTATTTTCTCTTAAATTTATTTCCAAATCAGGTGTGTGACATTGTTAATGTTTTATGACAACCCCACAAAGTTGTGATGGGCCCATTGCATTATTTTAAGAAATATTGTCAATTGTTAAAGTAAAGGTAATATAATATTTGTCCACTCTTACTTAAAAGTACTTCAAGCTTAAGGTAGATTCATAAAACTTATTATTGTTGGTCCTTTCTGATGTGTAGTGTACCAACGTAACCATAAAACTATTCCTAGGAAGGTCACTCAAACACCCAGAATTGAGAAATGCAATAAAATTACAGGAAACTAATTATGATCACTGTAATACCCATGCTGTTAAAGTATGTTTGCTACATGAATTTTTCTTCTACAATAAATTCCAGAAGTAAAAATTAAATAATGCTTCAACAATGAAAAGAGAGCATAGGGGATGGAGGAGGAGAAAAAAAATGTTTGCATTGGCTGATTCACAGTTGAGTGTTGGTGTTTGAATTCTTACAATCTATCCTTCCTCTGCCCCCCACCCACCCCCCCACCCTTCTCTCCATTTAAGGTCTGTTGGGCTTGCCAGATGGCTGCTCGGTGCCAATGGACATTACCCAGTCAATGGCGCCCACATGCCGAGCTATATGTTTGCCGACCGCAGCACCTCGCCCACTGCAGTGGCAGCACACGCAGCCCAACCCTGGCAGGGGCAGCAGCAAGGGGCAGCCAGTACGCAGCACCCAGCCATACCCCAGCCGCCAGCAGCTCTGCATACACAGGCCACACCGCCGCGAACAACCAGCAGACACCCACCACCAGTTGCAAGCCGACGCCGCCACTAAACGGCAGAGAGGTTCACGGAAGTAGACATGAGCAGGCTCGTTGGTTTTCTGTTTGGTGTGATACTGCAGGAGTGGGGTGTGTGCGGTTGGGGGGAGGGGGTGTAGTGGGTTGAGGGTACGGGGGTGCTGTGTTTGGGGGGAGGGTGGTGTGTGGTTGCGGGGGAGGCGGATGTGCTGGGTTGAGGCGAGGGGGTGGTGATGGGTTGGCGAGGGGGTATGTGGCTTGCCGGGAGGGTGTGTGTGGGTTTTGGGGGAGGGGTGTGTGGGGTTGGGGGAGGGGGTTTGTGGCTTGGGAGAGGCGGGTGTAGGGTTGGAGGGAGGCGGTGGGAGTGGGGAAGGGGCGATGTAGGGGTTGGGGGTGTGGGTAACATATCGCTGCTACAGCCGCACAACGCCCCCCGTGGGCGAAATCAGGAGCCTTTATTATGGGGATGGTGTTCAGCAAAAACTTCTGTTCCAGAACATTATGTGGTACATATTGTGGCTGAGAAACGAGGAAGGGATTAAAGGTAATGACAATGATTTGGTAAGTCCCCAACTTGGGCGTGAAACTATTCTTATAATTGAACTCTTAACCGTCCAAAGTGCAGATCTGACAAATAATAGCACATAAAGTCCATGAGACGTTTTAAATCCACTGGCATGTTAAGCGTTACGGAAACTATGCTAGGATTCTGCTTTGAAAATTTTGTCGAAAATTGACTTCAAAGAACCACATGTACCCTCAGTATGCCTTGTGACTGGCAAAATTATTGTATAGCTTTCTATGGGATTGATTTCTCTTGGTGCCCATGAGTAATTCATTACTGGCATGTTCATGCTTGAGTCTCCGTAAGTAAACAAATTGAAGACAAATCCTTCCAGCTTAGAGATACACTCCAGCTGGTGTATCTTTGGTATATCTTTAACCAGTAGGGTTCCAGATGCATTTTTTATTTCTTCCAATCATGTCACTGCCCTTTAAATCATCATCATTAAACCATCTAGCTCTGGAATTTGGTTGTTAGGCTTGATATACCATACATGTAAGGTATATATTTAATCTGGGCATTACTGGCAAAACAGTATCACGCAACCTGAACATATTTATTTGCTATATGACAATGTGATTCAACATTCCAACCAATTCTGATCTGGCATGGCTCGGTGGACCACTAAGGTTCCATATGAAATATCGTCGGTATAGAACCAGAAGGGCGTTAACGCATAACCGGTTGAGAACCAGAAGGGCGTTATTACTGTGCAAAGTCAATGGAGTTAACGCCCTTCTGGCTGTCAATGTGTATTGCATCAACGCCCTTCTAGTTCTATACCGACGATATACGGATAATCAGATTTTTCAACTCTTGCGGAGAATAAAAGGATTTCTCTGTGCCGTTCGCATAATGTGTGCATGCAAGCTGCGGCTGATGCTGTTCTATGACGGTGGTTTATGTTGATATTTGTTTGTAAATAAAGCAATGCTGTTTTGTATTCTTCTAATGAAATATTTGTGAATAGATATTAAAATCAGTTTGGCAAAGCTAGAAAACTGATTTTTGTTCGTTATTTGTGTCAAGTTGAGTCCATGTTGTCTTGGGAAAGTTGAAGAGAGTGTGCGAAAAGAAGAATCATGTGCTCTGAAGGAACTGTATAGACCAGGGATTTTCAGTTAGCGGCGTGCACCACTTGTGGCACATCGGGCCTTGCGAAGTGACGCATAGAAGCTGTTGGGAAAAGAACAAAATAAATAAAACAATAAGTGTGTATTCCACCCGCCCCCCTTTTTTCATGAATTGTGCAGTTTGTTAGAATTTGTATTTTGTTTACATTAATTAGAGCATTTTCTGAGCCACTGAAAAGGCCTCATATTTAGAAGCAGACCCCTGGACCCCACACTGCAATGCTACGTGTGTTGGATAGTGGAGCAGTACAGATATTAGATAATGAATGTGGAGCTTCTTTCAACAAAACTACCCACCTTGGGATTGGGGGAGGGGTATTGATGAAAATTTGGTTGGTTGGGTTCCCTTTTTCATCAATTGTGTAGTTTATTTGAATTAGTATTTCTTTTGTTTACATTAATTGGAGCATTTTTGGGGTCACTTAAAAGGCCTCGTATGCCCTTAAGCGGGCCCCTAAACCCCACGCTGTGACGCTTTGCTTGCTACACATTCGATAGTGGAGCAGTAAAGATTCCCGATAACAAATGTGATGCTTCAACAAAATTAATTGAGAATCCCTGGTATAGACTTCATCCAGTATTTAAGTCCTACCAGGACATAACGATATATGCTTTCATGTTGAATGTTTCAGGACTACTGTGGTCTCTGCATAATGTGATAATCAGTTGCAAGACATTTTTTAAACATTTTCCAGGAATAACCTGCTGAGTGGAGTAAATATCAATAAAAAAAGATTGCTAAATTTCACTTATTTAACAGGAGTATCTGGTTATGCAGAGACCGCTGTATTAACATGCTTGTGGTGTTATAATTGTGAAAACCTTAATTTTTCCCACCAGAATGTCTTTGCAGGACTGTCTTCATGAAGTATTCACATTTTAAACATCATTTCTACATAGTCATTACAATTTAAAATCACCACATGCTTACCAGAGATATAAACCAACTGCTCATCCCGGCATCCTCCGAAAAGAAACAATATGAACTTTCCAATTTGTCCAGTGATGTGTATCTATCTCCACCATGTGAATTTTAGTCTAGTCTACTGATGAGAACTACAAGGTCTTTTAAATTGTTACATCAATTATGTGTACTGTGATGCAATGGATTCACGATCAGTGCTTTTGACAAGAATTGCATACGTGCCCTGTCGTCTTGTGCATCCACTGCCTGATAGCTCAGTGCTACATGGAGTAATTTATTGTCATCCTCTCAGGAAGTAGACGTCTGAGGCAATGCAACACATGTAGTGCTAAGGTCTGATCAATAATTCATTGCATCACAATCCACATACTTGATATAACAACTCAAAACACTTTTTCAACAGTAGAGGTAACACGACTGAGAAATGACCTGGTGGATATGTCAACCGATCGTCGTAGATGACGTTCATTTTCACAAAATGTCCTCATTTCTAAATCTTAATTCTTCACGATGGTTCTAGAAGTACTCCCCTGGGGACGACTCCCGACAGGCAACTCCCCTGAAGGACAACTCCCCCCGAGGACACTCTCCAGAAGACAACTCCTCCAAAAGATGACTCCCCCAGAGGACAAATACCCCGGTGCAGTTTAACAATGTCCCCAGCCTCTGTGGGAGCTGTCTTCTGGAAGAGATGTCCCCTGGGGAAGTTGTCCTCTGGGGGAGTTGTCCTCCAAGGGAGACATTCTCCTGGTAAGTTGTCATGTGGGAGTCGTTGGTGGGGGAGTTATCCTCCGGGATAGTTGTCTCGATATACTTCATGACAATGGGCCCTAAAATACCCTCCCAGGAGTCAAGACCATGATTTATACTGGTAATTTCAAGGGGGTATAAGAGGAACGGGGGCAGGTAATGGGGGGGGGGGAATACACAAGGGACCCCCAGATTATAGTGGAATGATTCTAAAATCCACAAATAGTTGATAGTATATTTCCAATAATCAAACTTCCAACCTTTACATTACAATAACAAGTACAAAAGCAAGAAATCAAAGAAACAAGGTTAATTTTTATGCTGTTTCTTTATTCATCGACACCACATAATACAGATCAATACCAGATCCTACATCTTCTTCCAGTCTTCACAAGAATTAATGATGAACTGAAAATTTCATTTTGTATAATTACATATACACACACATATATATATACTCTTAGTGCTGAACAAATGTGCACATGACATTTATGTAGAAAAAAAAATGACATATTTATTATTGCTCGGCCACATATTATTGTAAAGTCACATTGTTCTACGAACGAAAGTCAACCCAATCTACTTGTACAATAAATAGTAAATAATGGCTATCGTAAAATTTGAAATTATGTAAGCGCATCTACAAACCATAAATTCAATCGGTAAAATCCATCTAATATTACAATTACTTTGAGCTCCAGTGTAATAAATCACATGTGATGTCTATCCATGCATACCTTGCCAGTGACAGCATAACTTTCCAAACATTTTTTTTTAATTCTAAAATGTTTATTTTTACTTAAACATTACCAATGTAGCTCGGATATCGAAGTTTGACCATTCTTTAAATTGAAGTTCCTCAATGTTAGCTTTTGTCTCTAACAATACAGACCAAAAATCAGCCTTGTAGATAGTTTCAACAGATCCCATATCAGAACTGCCAAACACAAACCAAATAAACATACATATACATGTAATACCTACAAGCATTTCAATTCATCACTGATAGATACAATATGCAGATTATGAGTTGCATCAAGCATATCCATATTCACATGAAAATAACTTGAGCACTAGTATAAATACACATATTTTCATTTCTATCTTAACTACAAACTTTTTATCTTCATTCACCCTGTATATCTGTCATATGGCATCAACTTCACCTTGATACATAATAATCATTATTCACAAAGGACATTTCACCTAGTTTAACCTTCTCCATACCACTGTAACTAAATCCTACAGCGAGTCTAAAATAAAAATTGTGCAAGAGAAAAGCACCCTCTTTAGCAATTAGAAAATACTCTTCTGACATGATGCTTACATCAACGTCAAGGGCATAGTCTTAGCTTTCAAATGCCATGTGTTCTGTTCAATTTGCTTGTTTCAAACTGGATATATCTTAGTTTTACGAAAAGGATAAAGTCACAATTGTGTCACTTTTACTACAACGATAGCATCAGGCTTTCTTCCCTAGTGAAAGTGGCACAATTGTGATTACACACTTTCCTTGTTAACAACATATCTCAAGATTAAACCAGGCAAACTGAACAGAACAAACAGCTTTTAAAAGCTAAAACAAAGCCCTTGGCATCGATATAAGCATGAAGTCACAACAGTATTGCAGGGCTCCACACTAACTTTTTTGCCTACTTGCCCGTCGGGCAAGTAAAATTATCACTTTCAGATTTTTACCTGCCCGAATGAAAGATTTACTTGCCCGATAAACAATAAAGAAAAACATTAAAAATGATTTCTCGCTAAATTTAAACAATAACACCTTTTTTTAGCATTAGACATTTATTATCTTAATTCTGGCAGTTGCAATGGGTGTGATTTATGAAGTTGAGTCACAAAATTAAATACAATGAGTGAAATAATGTCGAAATAGACCTGAACACAAAATATTAGATATATTTTTTTAAATGGACATATTTTGCTCATTTCATGATCAAAATTTTACTTGCCCAATCGGG
>JZLH01S0613607.1:38496-74214 GCA_001188425.1 Eucidaris tribuloides
CACCTCTCTTTTCATTAGTTGAGCATTATTTAATTTTTACTTTCTGGAATTTATTGTAGCAAAAGAAAAATTCATCGTAGCAACACCTACTTTAAACAGCATGGCGTATTACAGGATCATAATTCAATTTCCTGTAATTTTATTGCATTTCTCAATTCTGGGTGTGCTTTGATGACCTTCCTGAGAATAGTTTTGTTACGTTGCAGTACACTCACTACCATCTCCGACCAAAGGACCAACAATAATGTAAGTTTTATGAATCTACCTAAGCTTGAATAACTTTTAAGTAAGAGTGGACAAATATTATATTACCTTTACTTTTAACAATTGACAATATTTCTTTAATAATACATGCAATGGGCCCATCACAACTTTGTGGGTTGTCATAAAACTTTTAAACAATGGTCACACACCTGATTCTGGAAATAAAATTTAAAGAGAACAATACCTTAAATATGAATTTACAAAAGTTTATCACTCCAGTAGCAGCCACTGGAAACTAGAGTCTCCACAAGCAAAGCTTTTGATTGAGTGAAATCTGTCCTAGCGAAGATACAACACACCAAAATATAAGACCTCTGCATCTCCACTAGCAGAACTTGCGCTATTTTCGTAGGTCCTCTCTGTTCCCAAACAAATGGTCTGGAACACACCTCCCGCTCTTACCTATGTATTTGTATCTTTCTTATGATGTATTTATCTTATACTGTATCTTTCTATCTTTCGGTAATAACTCATATTTATCTCATTCATATACATATTGAATTTGATAACTTACCAGTAGGTCATATGTCACCGTGAGACCAACGATCATAAACTGTGTGTAAGCTCGATCACACTGGTCACAAATACCTCTTTCGGTCCCCTGTCCGACAAGTAAGCAAACAACGCTCAACAATCATGTTATAACTCCTCCATCAGTTCTGACAAATCATTAATTAACTAGCCAAACTCGTTCCACACTTCTGTCTCTCGTTCATGGTACAGACAGGTTTGAATTTGAGACTATGTTCATCATTCAGAAATCCCCAACCCATTCTTTAGCCGGATCTATGAAAGTGCTATAAGGCCCTATAAACCCTTCATTGTGCTAATATTGTTATTAGCATTCTTGACCTGCTTCCCAACTTGCGAGTTCGAAACCATATTTTAGACAATTTCACTAAAAATTCACTTCTTGTTCTATAAAATTACACTATCAATTTACATTTGTGGATACCATGAATGCAACATGCTAAGTTTTATAACAAATCTTGTTTTGTATATGTGCAACAAATAATTGTTTTTGATCACTCCTTTAAATATCTAATCAGAATAAGAATTCCATTAATTGACACATTGCCTCACACAGCATTGCTGCACATAACAGTAATTCACTTCTGTGTAAAATTCAGTCACTAACTCGGGTAGCTTCTTTCTTCTACATCTGTAAAATCAGAAAGCTACATCCAAATTGGCTCTTCGCATGGACATACCTGCACCTCCGCATACATCACATATCCTTCCTTTTCGACCCCTATCATTCCCTGCCAGCCATTCCCAACTAAACAACTCAACTATCAGTACCACAAGGAGCCCCCTGATTGCACACAACCTCTATTCGAGTAGGATCTCCTACAGTCGTTGTACAGATCTTGCCATTCTCATACACTGGCCCATCGCGGTACGTCTTTATCAGTCACTCACCAACTACCCAATGTTATACTCGCGGCAAGACGGTCGCAACTGACCCTGCGAAAGTGGTCCGAGTTTATCTCACTTATCCACTTGTGCAAAGCAAATCTCTAATCTCCGTTATGCTTCTAATACCTATCAGTCATACAAGTCCATGAAATCACCTTGACAAGACCTTGTCATCATTGACCCTGTAATTACTAATAGTTATTATTTTCACATCACACTTCCATCATCCCGTCTTGCCCTCGATCAATATGAACATTCTGAGTTTCCGGTATCATCCTCCACAGCTACGCCCCCTTTCATTGTCTCATTGATGACGACTAAAGGTACCCTCTTGGCCAGTCACTACTGTCGAATGCACCAGACCGTGTACACACTCGTGAGAGATCCCCTACTCCATGGAGTTTGTATCTTAAGTGTCGCATGCTCTCTGTATACTGACTGTTTCTATCTTCTTTGTTTCCTTGCCATCTGCCTGAACCCGGCATTTACCGCATCACTCAGCTCATTGTTTCATCACACGTCCCCGGGTATTTCACTTTAAGGCCTTTGGGCTATTGTAATCTTCAATCTGAATTTCAGATGTCCGTGAGAAAACCAACGCTACCTTTTAGCTCCGCAGCCTTGCACACTCCTCCTTACACAGACATCCAACCAATGTCTTCCTCTCGATCATATAACCGTTGAAAATGCTGTCCTGGATCAGTGCCATCATGTATCCGTCGAATATTAGATGGATATTAGCCTATTCTATTAGATAAATTTAATTATGGACAGCGCTACTGCCCTAATAGTGCCCTATCAATGATCGTATCACAAAAAATTATCTGTTGCCATCCACTAATACCAAACACAAGCTTGGCTTAAAAGTTCCTCCCTCCATCTCTCAGCCACCTATTTGCATTCACTGTATCCATCCCCATACCATCCAGCAACATATGTCCTAAATTTTACGTTTAATTTAACCCGCCACTTCTGCTTTGCCCGTATCCCTTTGCCTAGATACACCAAGTAATTAGTCCGGTTCATTTCACTCACCCCCTATCACCCGTTGCATCAATTGCATCACCTCCTAAATATATGCTGCTATTCATAACTACCACATTAAGGGGACCCCTCAAGCCACCCGTCCCCCCCGCCCACCGCACAACCATATCTCAACTTCCCCCCAACCCCAACCGACCCTCCCCCCCGCCCACATCCGACAACCTGCTCAACCGAATTTGCCTCCGCTTCCACTACTTTCCCACCCCACCCCCCCCAAACTCCTCTCTCCTCTGCTCCCGGCTTCTTACTTAGCCTACCTTAACCTTTCATTAGCAGGCTCAACCTCGGCTCGGCACATTTCCTGCCATGTATGGAACATAGTCTCATAATTCAACCTGTCCCTGATACACTCGCACCTCGCACAAGAGACCAACGTCCCATCCCGTAAGACCGTCTTCGTTTTTTTTTCAGACCTGCCATGGCATCCTCCCTAACCCATGACTTTCTTGTTTCTCTTCACCAGGACAAGCATCATGATTCTGTGACCCAGTGTGTATCGAGGGCTATCACACATTTTGTGTTGGTCTCACGACATTACCTACTTGTAATTTCACAATTACAAAATTGCACCATGAATGACATGAATGAGCCTTCATACAAAATATCAAAATACATGATAACAGATAATATGTACATATAAGGTAAAGATAACCCATACATCATAAGAGGAGCGGGGTTGTTCTACACTCTCTCTTTATCCGGGAAAAAGGACTCTACAAATAGCAATGTTCTGCTAGTGGATGCAGAGTCTCCTATATTCTCTGCTGTTTGTATTCTTGCCTAGGAACAAGATTTTCACTCAAATCAACAACAGCTCTTTGCGTGGATGAACTCATAGTTTCCAGGTGCGCTTCCTACTTAAGTGATAACTTTCTGCCTTGTTAAATTGCTATTTAAGTATTTTCTCTCCTAATTTCATTCTCCAAATCAGCAGCCGCTGCCCCTGGCGGACACTGTTACATTCGTTTTATGACGAACCCACCAAAAAGTTTGTGCATGCGGTCCCATCTGAATTATTTTAAGAAAATATTGTCCATTGTTACTTAAGTACAACCCACGTACTACACCCTATAAACTCATTTGCCACCTCTTACCTCTCCACCAACTGCCTACCATTACCACGCTCAGTCCCCACCGCGCATTCAACTCACTACCTCTCACTCGTCACTCTGTCTGCGCTCTTTTCTCATGCTGCTCACGCCCCCTCGCCCACCACCCCCCTCCCCCCCCCTCACTCTCAACCTCAACCTCACCTCTCAACCCCTAGGCAACTCTCACCCTCCCCACCCGAACTCTCGCAGACCACCTCTCCCCACCTCACACTTCACCAGGCCCACCCACAACACTACATCTACTCCATCTCACCTAGCTCACTCCATCCCCATGTGCCTCGTGCTCCTCAACCCCCGCTATGCTTTGTCAACATGCACCTACTTTCTCCCCTCCTCTACAACCTCAACCTCTCCACGACCAGCTAAAAATTAAATAATGCTTTTCACAATGAAACAGAAGCCACTAGCGGCCCCCCCACTCGGCCACGCGCCGCCCCGCAGAAAAAAAATGTATCAGGCCCTCCGCGACACTCAGTTGATTTGTGTGTTAATTTTACAATCCTCATCCTTCTCTCCCCCCCACCACCCCACCCCAACCCCTATCCTACCCATTTCAGCGTCTGCTGGCCCCCCTGCCCGCACGGCCTCCTCCACCCGCCCCCGCGACACTCGCCGCGACCCCTCTCACCCACCCGATCAATCCCGCCCTCACGCCCTCCCCCAGTCTCCCTCACCTCCGCGCACTGCCCACGCCCCGCCCCCGCACGACCCCGTGCGCCAACACAGCACACGCCACCCCACCTCCGCGCACGCCCCCCCCCGCGCACACCCCCACCCGCAGCCGGACCCCCCCCCCCCAGCCCAACCGCAACCCCCACCCCCCACACGCTCCCCCCACCACGCCCCATCACCCGCACCTCCAGCCCCCCCACGCCCCCTCGCACCACACCCCACAACGCCCACAACCACCTACCCACCCCACACCCTCACCACGCTTCGCCAACAGCCCGCCCGCCCCCCCCCACTTACACATCGCAGATACACGGCTCTCCGAAGACTAGACCACCGGCAGCCCCCCTCCCAGTGGCTTTACACCTCGCTCTTCCCGCCCCACCCTCGTCGCCCATACTGCCGCCCCCGCAGGGCGCGCCCCACCACCCCCCCCCCCCCCCCCACCACCCACCACCCCCACACACACCCCCTCATCCACTCCCACTCCCACATCCTCCCCCCCCACACCCCACCCCCCAACCCACACAACACAATGCGCATGGGTTTGCAGAGGCGCCACCCACCCTGCCGCGCTGTGTGCGGTTGCGCGCCGACCCGGGTTATCACCGGTCGTCGCTCGCTCTTGGCGGCGCCGCATGCGCGCACACGCTGTGCTGTGCGCTCGGGGCGAACCCGCGGCCCGCTCGTGTTGCGCTCTCGCGCGACCCACCCCCTCCACACACCAACCGAGCGGGGAATCGGTGAATGCTGCGCCGCTTCTTCGCGTACCCCGCACCGGGACGGGCGACCAAGTGAGCCAACACGCTTCGGCCGCCGCGCAGCCCGCAGGCCCTCTCGAGCGCGCTCTCCTGCCCGGCGCGCAGGCGGGCCTCGTGCGGACTCTGCCAAGCCGCACGCGCGCCCGCGCTCTCGTGGGCTTCGGCACGACACGCAACGTAGGACGCCTCTAGAAGCGCGCAAACGCGCCCCTCGCTCTCGCGGCCCACCCCGTCCCCTCTCGCTCACGGCAACTCTCGCGAGCACCGGCTCGTCGCGCGGTTTGGGCGCGCTCGCTGCCCACCCAACACCCGACACTACCCCCCCGCGCATATATCGCTCTTACCCTCGCGGCAAACTCGCAGCTCTCTACTCTCCTTGCACTCGGCTCTCTCACACACTCTCTGTTCCAGAACACCTCATGATCAATGCACAGTCAAACGGTAACATATTATCGCCCTCTAGCAAACGCCAAGCCAAGCCACTTCAACCGCCCCACTCATCACCCACACCGCTCCCCAACCCATAACTCGCTCTTGAACGCTACCCTACTCTCTCGGCGTCACAGCTCGCCACACTAAGCTCATCCTCCTCCTCCTCACACTCTCTCAAAACTCCGCCCCGAACACCCCCACCCCCCCATCCGCTCAGCAGCCCGCGACCGCACGCTCCTCCCCACCTCCATCAACCCACGTCCACTCGCGCTCTCTAAATCCACTTGCGCATGTTAAGCGTTACGAACACTTCAAATGCTAGGATCTCTGCTTGAACATTTTGTCGAAAATGTGACTTCAAAAGAACCACATGTACCTCGAGTATCCTTGTGATGGCAAAATTATTGTATAAGCTTTCTATGGGATTGATTTGCTCTTGGTGCCCATGAGTAATTCATTCTGTTGCATGTTCATGCTTGCAAGTCTCCGTAAGTAAACAAATTGAAGACAAATCCTTCCAGCTTAGAGAGTCACATCAGCTGGTGTATCTTTGGTATATCTTTAACACAGTAGGCGTTCCGCAATGCATTTTTTATTTCTTCCAATCCATGTCAGCTGCCCTTCGTGAATCATGCATCACATTAAACCATCTAGCTCTTTTGGAATTTGTTGTTAGTGATACTATACATACATGTAAGGTATAGTACTTTAATCTGGGCATTACTGGCAAAACAGATCACGCAACACTGAACATATTTATTTGCTATATGAACCAACTAGATTCAACATCCAACCAATTCTGATTCTGGCATGGTCGGATGGACCACTATAGGTTCCATATGAAATTTCGTCGTATAGAAGCCAGAAGGTCGAGTTAACGCATGAACGTTGACGAAACCAGGAAGGGCGTTATTACTGTGCAACAGTCAATTGGAGTTAACGCCCTTCCTGGCTGTCAATGTGCTATGTGCATGCAACGTCCCTTCTAGTTCTATACCGGACGAATATACGGCATAATCAGATTTTTCAAAACTCTTGCAGTGAGATTAAAAGGATTTTCTCTAGTGCCGTTCGGACATTAATGTGTGCCATGCAAGCTGGGCTGAATGCTGTTCTACTGACGGTGGTTTATGTTGATATTTGTTTGTAAATAAAGCAATGCTGTTTTGTATTTCTTACTAATGAAATATTGTGAATAGATATATTCAAATCAGTTTGGCAAAGCATAGAAAACTGAATTTGATTGTCGTTATTTGTGTACAAGTTGAGTCCATGTTGTCTTGGAAAGTTGAAAGAGAGTGTGCGAAAAAGAAAATTCATGTGCCTCTGAAGGAACTGTATGACCGGACCCCCCCCCCCCGAGGGATTTTCAGTTAGCGGCGTGCACACTTGTGGCCATCATCGGGCCTTGCGAAGTGACGCATAGAACTTTGGGAAAAGAACAAAATAGTAAAACAATAAGTGTGTATTCCAACGCCCCCCCCTTTTTTCATGTTTAATTTGTGCGTCTTGTTAGAACGTTGTATTTGTTTACACTTATTAGACGCATTTTCTGAAGCCACCTTGAAAAGGCCTCATCTTAGAAAGCAGACGCCCTGGCCCACACTGCAATGTACGTGCTGTTGATAGTGGGAGCAGTACAGATTTAGATAATGGGAAATGTGGAGCCTTCCTTTCAACAAAACTACCCACCTTGGGATTGTGGGGACGAGGGGGGGTATTGATGAAAAATTTGATGGTTTGGGATTCCCTTTCCTTCATCAATTGTGTAGTTTATTTAATTAGTATTTCTTTTGTTACAGTTAATTGAGCATTTTTGGGGTCACTTAAAAGGCCTCGTATGCCCTTTAAGCGGGCCCCTAAAACGCCACGCTGTGACGCTTTGCTTTGTACACCATCGATAGGGAGGCAGTAAAGGCTTCCGCGATAACAAATGTGATGCTTCAACAAATTAATTGTGACGAATCCCTGGTATAGACTTCATCGCAGTATTTTAAAGTCCCTACAGGACATACGATATTGCGCTTTCATGTGAACTGTTTTCAGAGACTACTTGTCGTTCTCTGCGATAACTGTGATAATCAGTTGCAAGACATTTTTTAAACATTTTCCAGGAATAAACACTGCTGAGTGGAGTAAATATCTAAGAACAAAAAGATTGCTAAATTCATCTTATTTAACAGCGAAGTAATCTGGTTATTGCAGAGACCGCGCACCCCGCATCTAGGTATTAACATGCGCTTGTGTGATTATCAAAATTGGTGCAAAACCTTAATTTGTTCCCACCAGGAATGTCTTTGCAGGACTGTCTTCAATGGAACCAGTATTCACATTTCTAAAACATCATTCCTATTTCTACATAAGCTCATTACAATTTAACAAATCACACATGCGCTCCTTACCACGAGATACTAACCATACTGAATCATCCCGGCACTTCCTCACGAAAAGAAAGCAATATGAGACTTTCCATTTGTACCATGTGATTTGCTGTATCTATTCATCCACTCCATGTGAATTTTAGGTCTAGTCTACTGCATGAGAACCTACAAGGTCTTTTAAATTGTTACTCTAATTATGTGTACTAGTGATGCAATGGATTCTACACGATCAGTGTCTTTCGACACAGAATTGGCAATACGTTGCGCCTGTCGCGCTTGTGCAATCCGACTGCCTGAAGACTCCCCCAGTGCTACATAGAGTAATTTTATTGTCGCCATCCTTCAGGAAAGTAGAGCGTCCTGAGGGCAATGCAGACACATGTAGTGCATAAGCGTCTGTATCAATAATTCATTGCATGCACCAATCCACATACCTTGTATAACAACTCATAAACACTTTTCAAACCGAGTAAAGAGGTAACACGACTGCAGAATGTACCTCGGTGGGACTATCGTCAACCGATTCGTTCGTAGATGACGGCTTCAGTTTCACAACCAATGTTCCTCACTTTCTAAATCTTAATTACTTTCACTGATGGTATCTAGAAGTACTCCCACTGGGACGACTCCCGACAGGCAACTCCCCTGCAAGGACACTCCCCCGAAGGACACACTCTCCAGTAAGACACCTCCTCCAAAAGATGACTCCCCCATGAGGACAAATACCCCGGCTGCAGGTTCTACCAACTGTCCCAAGCCTCATGTATGCGGAGCTTCGTTCTGCGAAGAGATGTTCCGCCTGCGGGCAACAGTTGGTCCCTGCTAGGGGGAGTTTGTCCGTCCAACGGAACATCTCTCCTGGTACAGTTTCCATGTGGCGAGTCGTTGGTGGGGAAGAGTTATCCTCCCTCGCGATCCCCGAATACGTTGTCTCGAATATATCTTCATGCAAATGCGCCGCCTAAATCACCCGCCCACGTGAGTCATAGACAATGATTTATACTGGTACATTTCATAGGGTCCGTTATAAGAGACGCGGGGCAGGTAATGGGGGGGGGGAATACACAAGGGACCCCCAGATTATAGTGGAATGATCTAAAATCCACAAATAGTTGATAGTATATTTCCAATAATCAAACTTCCAACCTTTACATTACAATAACAAGTACAAAAGCAAGAAATCAAAGAAACAAGGTTAATTTTTATGCTGTTTCTTTATTCACGACACCACATAATACCAGATCAATACCAGATCCTACATCTTCTTCCAGTCTTCACAAGAATTAATGATGAACTGAAAATTTCATTTTGTATTAATTACATATACACCACCATATATATATACTCTTAGTGCTGAACAAATGTGCACATGACATTTATGTAGAAAAAAAAATGACATATTATATTATTATGCTCGGCCACATATTATTGTAAAGTCACATTGTTCTGACGAACGAAAGTCAACCAATCTACTTGTACAATAAATAGTAAATAAATGGCTATCGTAAAATTTGAAATTATGTAAGCGCATCTACAAACCATAATTCAATCGGTAAAATCCATCTAATATTACAATTACTTTTGAGCTCCAGTGTAATAAATCACATGTGATGTCTATCCATGCATACCTTGCCAGTGACAGCATAACTTTCCAAACATTTTTTTTAATTCTAAAATGTTTATTTTTACTTAAACATTACCAATGTAGCTCGATATCGAAGTTTGACCATTCTTTAAATTGAAGTTCCTCAATGTTAGCTTTTGTCTCTAACAATACAGACCAAAATCAGCCTTGTAGATAGGTTCAACAGATCCCATATCAGAACTGGCCAACACAAACCAAATAAACATACATATCACAGTAATACCTACAAGCATTTCAATTCATCACTGATAGATACAATATGCAGATTATAGTTGCATCAAGACATATCCATATTCACATGAAAATAACTTGGCAGCTAGATATAAATACACATATTTTCATTTCTATCTTAACTACAAACTTTTTATCTTCATTCACCCTGTATATCTGTCATATGGCATCAACTTCACCTTGATACATAATAATCATTATCACAAAGGACATTTCACCTAGTTTAACCTTCTCCATACCACTGTAACTAAATCCTACAGCGAGTCTAAAATAAAAATTGTGCAAGAGAAAAGCACCTCTTTAGCAATTAGAAAATACTCTTCTGACATGATGCTTACAATCAACGTCAAGGGCATAGTCTGTACTTTCAAATGCCATGTGTTTCTGTTCAATTTGCTTGTTTCAAACTGATATATCTTAGTTTTACGAAAAAGGATAAAGTCACAATTGTGTCACCTTTACTACAACGATAGCATCAGGCTTTCTTCCCTAGTGAAAGTGGCACAATTGTGATTACACACTTTCCTTGTTAACAACATGATCTCCAAGATTAAACCAGGCAAACTGAACAGAACAAACAGCTTTTAAAAGCTAAAACAAAGCCTTGATCGATATAAGCATGAAAAGTCACAACAGTATTTGCAGGGCTCCACACTAACTTTTTTGCCTACTTGCCGTCGGGCAAGTAAAATTATCACTTTAGTATTTTTACCTGCCCGGAATGAAAGATTTACTTGCCCGATAAACAATAAAGAAAAACAATTAAAATATGATTTCTCGCTAAATTTAAACAATAAGCTACCTTTTTTAGCATTAACATTTTATCTTAATTCTGGCAGTTGCAATGGTTGCTTGTGATTTATGAAGTTGAGTCACAAAATTAAATACAATGAGTGAAATAATGTCGAAATAGCCTGAACACAAAATATTAGATATATTTTTTTAAATGGACATATTTTGCTCATTTCATGATCAAAATTTTACTTGCCCAATCGGGCAAGTAAAGTGGCCACATTTTGAGTTTTTACTTGCCCCACATGAAATATTTACTTGCCCCGGGCAATGGGCAAGTGCTAGTGTCGAGCCCCGAGTATTGGTAATTGCCAAAGAGGATGCTTTTTACTTGCACATTTTTTTTTCTTTTTTTGAGACACGCTGTATGTAATATGCTGAGTGTTGTACTGTAGCATATACTTGTTATATGTGTCTAGATATGGATCACTTTATGGCAAAAGTTGCCATTATTAGGCAGATTCCAAACTCTCAAACCTTGCGTGAACACAAAGTTATTTTTGAGGAAATTAGCTTCAGAACTTCAATCTCTGATATATAAACCAGTAAATACTATGTCCGACTTCCTTTGTGAATAGTGAAAATTATTTCATTAACTACGTCTATGGAATGCAAAAAAGTGACAATTCTGACATGAAATAAGTACATACTCAGTATAGACGACTTGCAGTTTACGAGTTTACTAATTTCTCTGGTACAAAGTCATTTAAAGATCTACCGATAAATAAGATTTTCCACACAAATGTACAATTTGATTATTAAATTTACATTTTTCTTCTGTTACAGATCCCCTACCCAGTTTGACATATGTAGATTATAGTTTATGCTAACCATATGGCATACAATTTATGCCAACAAATCTAATCTAGAAATTGCATCAAAACTGAAAGAATAACAAATAGATACATCATAGATATGCCAAAATGAAACACCAGGTATTGCATTCAAATTGTATTCCATCTATTACATGTTGCAATGGATCGACATAAGGAGAGCTGATTACAAAATAATATTATTAGTCATGTACATATACTAAGACGTAAAACAATGTCAATGAAACATACATTGCATTGTCAGAATTTTCTTCATTTTTGATTTTGTTTTTTTTATTGAACATCACAACCAAAAAAGATTGAATCAATAGATGTCTTGACCTTTGCCTTCATAGCATTTAACATGATTTTTAGTTATCAATTTACATATCTTCCTAAAGTTTCTCATCCAGATAAGTAGACTTCTACAATTTTTGGACTGGCTGTTCTCATTGGGTGAAAACACACCAGAAAAATTTCACCTGTTCCATTACCGGTACTCCTCAGGTTTTCCATACCAGGGATGAAGTCGAAGCCGGATTTTGCCGGCCTTGGCCTTGGCCTCGGACCGAGTCACAAGCACAAAGTCTATGGGAAAAATATTTTTCCAGCGGCCTCGTGACTCGAAACGGCCGGCCTCGACTACATCCCTGTTCCATACACACAACACATCTATCTGCTTACAAGAGATAGGGGCAAGTCATGAAATGAAACTGCTGCAAGTTTGCAATCACACTCAAAATGGCATGGGAAGTTTATGTGGAAACTCCCACTACTCACTTTCGAGGAGATTTGCAGTACAAGATCTTTGACTGGAAGTTTGGGATCGGAATTCCGCACTTCCCACAATATTATCCTCTGGAGGTGAAACCTTGGGAGGATTGTTGAGAGTAAAAATGGGTTTGTTGTTACTCTGAACCCTGACAAGAAAAGGGCGCTAATGCCATAGAGCTTGTACATTGTTAACAACCTTCTTACTCTGAAGGGTACAGAGTTAATGTCCTCACACTTGAAAGATATGATCCTTAACTCTTAAAGTGCCAGAGCATTTAAACCTCTATGGACTTTATGTGTATTATGTGGTGCAGATCTGCGACTTCGGCACTTTAGGAGTTAAACAAATAGGATTTTGACAATCCAAGCCTACATTGAAGAGGATGGCATACAATCTGCTTTTCTTTGTGGTATCAAAGCTTCATCAATTCTCGCTAAATCAAACAAGTTGGATGGATTGTAAAATGTTGCCACACAATTGATTTTCTATATTTAGTTAACAATAATTCAAATACCTGTATATATCTCAATTTCATTAGACGTGAGCTCAATCATATAATCCTTTTACACATTTTCAAATGTACATGTAATTTGCATATCCTAAACTCTACATGCATCTGCAGTACAACATTGGGTTAATTCACATTTCCCTACATAAAGCAAGTCTTCATCTGTGATTCGAATCATAAGTTGCCATGGTAACATGTCATAAACAGTTTGACATAGTCGGTAGCTCATAACACCACCAGTAAGCAAACAGACACTCAGCTTTCTGCATGTTGGCTCTAAATCACAGGTCAGTACTAAAATCACACACACCAGACCACAAAACTACACAATTCAAACATGCTATCTCATGGGAAACAGCTGGTAGCATATGGTATACCTGGCTAATTTTCAAACACAAAAATATATATATCAAGGCTTTATAAGACAAAATTAATGCTGATTGAAAAAATGAAAACAGCACAATTTGATATCAGGCATGTACATGGCATATATAATTACAACTCTATTATACATTTGGTATTGATGCACAAAGTTTATTGCTTCTTAATAATAATGATACAAGTTTACAACTTCACATTTTCACTTTTTGTTTTCACCGTTTGTGTATGTAATAGGATTTATCACCATATCACTTTTTTCTACATCTAAAATTACTGAAGTAGGGGAAGCACTATGTTTTATTTTCATATTATTTTAAAATGGACAACCTAGAAATTAGTTTCTGTCTGATAACGTAAGACAGCTAAAAAACAAATATTCTCTATTCAATTAAACTTTTGCTAATTTTTTTTTAATTTGAAGAGGTTTTGTGAGAGGGTATTCTTTGCTCTATTAGATTCCCAATAAGATAAACATTCCCAAACAACTACAATGATAAATACCAGTAGATATCTGTGATATTGAACAAATTAGTCAATTCTATTTTAATAGTTACTACATGTTCACAAGAAAACAAATAACAAAGCAGTTACTGGAATTTTTTTGCCCTAAAACAAGTCAGTGGCCGAGATATGACACAGCTTAACAATTACTAAATGGAATCCAGGTCTACCCAAAAATAAAATTTAAAACCTGTCTATTATCATATATTTGTTAACGTAAAACATTCCATTACATTATATTAAATATAACCCACAAACTGCATTTTATTTATTATTCGTCAAGCTAACAATTGTATACATAATTCTATTCTTGTAAATATTGAAATATAATGACTATATGGCTTCGACGATTTCTCTACTATCAGGTACTGTTTTATACAAATTAATAGTTACAGATGTCATATCAATCACTGATATGATAAAATTAATGCTTTGTATATTTACAGATTATATTACCACACACTTTAAATTTAAATGGACTTCTCTCAGCCTTCCATAGTAACACACTCTCCTGCACAAGTAGTCCTTGTACAATAATAAAATATTAATATGATACAAATATCTTGAGCTCAGTAATATGCTACATGATTAGAAATATATATGCAATTCAGTCGACTGCAGAGAGAGAGAGAGAGATGTTGCACAAAATTTCACTGATGCTCTACTATGGATCTGACTGAATGTACAAATATAAAGAAAAGGGAGAAGCGACTAGAACTCATTTTTGTAGAACTTTGTAGCATAATGATAGTTATTTCAACAATTACAAAAACCCTTTTTATGAGGTAATCAGTAAAATGAAATACAAATGAAAGAAAATCAAAATATTATTTACAGTACAGAAAAGTTAAAATCATTTCATTCTCACAGGAAACTCATCTCTTGTGCTAAAATTTTGTAAGCTGGCAACTAATGATCATTATTAATGGATTATTACTCTCTAAATTATGGTCCAAGCAGCAAAGATTAAAACTACATAATCATCCTTAAATATCGACAAATATCTCCAAACATTTACTTTATCCACATCTTCAAATATGATGACAATATTTGGAATCAGCCTTTCTAATTGATATAACCTGTTTCTGAAATGATGAAAAGGTATTTCAGGCCCTTTAATCTAATTTTGGGACCGACCATGGCATGAATTTATTTGTGGGGAGAAAGATCACACTGAAAATGCATGTAGTACTCCTGCTAATTATGTCATATGGAATCACACAATACCAAGTGTTCATTTTTCCATTTGAGAAATAATTACGAACTATAACAAATTCAGGAGACCTTTTGTCTGAGTGTACAGAAAATCAACTTCAAAGTAAGAACATTGATCTTTTACATCTCTTTAATGCTTATTAAGCTTTGGACTTAACAAGTGTTTGAAACAGTTAGCATTAATTTTGCCATCCATTTGGGTTTCATGACAATGTGATACAAATGCAATCCTATCTTATAATCTAGCATACATGCAGATCTTGAATATCCATTTATCATCATTTCACACCTCATAGTCTGACCAAATTACTTCACTCTACAATCCAGCAACTACATTTGTAAATTTCATGTTGTTATTTTCTTCTGTTTTTCTCCCCGTTTTAATGATTGCCCCAATAATCACTACTTTTGTGGGTTAAACACTTCGCACGTATGTACATGTAAGTTTCAGACAAGGTAAAACATATGATGAGATGACAATATACACACACAGACACAGACAAATATTTCTTCAGGAGTCAAACAAAAATAAAATGTACACTGTTATTATCACAATTGTACGGCAAAGCAGGCCAGCTGCACTAAAAACAAACAATACCGTAAGTGAGGTTACCATGGTAACCATCACACATACATATATAATTCTTTAGTGTATTTTATAAATAGAAAGCTTAAAAGATGCGTTTAACTATTAGCATTTCATGAATTGCATGATATTTCTATCGTTCAAATTACTTTGCATAGCCTTCACATGAAGGGGCAACTGCACATATAAGAAGTTCTGAACATTTCTCCACTCAAACTGTGTGCGACGAGTGTGTATCATGCAGCAGTCCACGATTGTACTACTAAAAGTGCTTGCGTGAACACGTCACATATCTTCATGAATATGGCTACTTATCTGTGAGATCTACCTAATATTTCAAAAATCATCATATGGCGAGCAGAAGGGCCTTAGCACTGAATTGTCTCTAACTCCAAAACCATTGGCTTTTTTTCACGTGAAGTCAAAATAATGTGATATTTTTAGATCCTTCTGTCAGTCTGTTAAGTGCAAATATAAAATAAGCCAATATTTGTCAAATTGGCGAGAATAAGAGTTACGGCCCATCTGCAGGGCACACAAAAAAATGGCCTTTTTTCATTTGAGTCTAAAAGCAGGGATTTCAGGCCAGCACCTGTGAGTAGTAATGACAAGGGACATTAGTTCAGTGCGAGAGTGTGTTACGTCCACGCTTGACTCCCTACAAGCTATGATCCATCTACACCATTACAAGCTGGTACATGATGAAGGTAAACAGTGACAACGGTGTTGTGTCCCTTTAACCTGCTGAAGATGGTTTGATCTCCTGTCTAGTCTTTAACTGGTTAAATCTGACTGTTCGCTTTAATAGACTATTCTGTGTTTTGAAGTAATGCACATAAAGCTACTGTATAGTTATAAATACAATAATGCACAGCAAAGGTTTTATTTCATGCAGTAATGCAATTAATTTAAATATTTATATTTCATCTTATTTTCCTATCACTGTCTCTACAAGATTACTGAAATTCTTTCATGGTGAAGATTTTTCAGTTCCCAATTTGAAGAAACTTCCTGAAAAATGGGCCTTTCCATTCTGATAGTTATTTTGACATAAAAGTTTTGATACTGTACAAACATACATACATACATACATACAAACGTACATATACCTCAAACATGTATCTTACAGTGTACTTAACCACATATACCCTGTATGTGATATATTTGACTTAGATTTACTAAACAGTAAATACTGATTTCTATTCCCATGCAAGCTGCAATGTGCCTTTGCAAATTTACACATTCAACAGAATTCCAGCAATATCAAGTATTCCGGATGCTGGTGTTGTAAGTGTGAGAGTGTTGTTGCAGTGATAAGTTTTTTTACAATATTTTTTTCTAATAATACTTTGCGAGACCTTCTCTTTCACATATTGTTACAAGGAAAGGATTGTAAAATAAAAGGTCCTTCAACTAAAACTTTATGATGGAGTTCTTGATTAAATCATGAAAAGGGGAACAGGAACCCTTTCTTCACCATCGCAACCAAACTCCATATATTTTGCATGTGATGTTCTGTGTGTGGTATTGAAAAGATGTAGTTCTCCACTTCTCACAAAGCAATTGAGCAGAAAATCACATTTCAATATTGACTATTAGGTCATTAAGTGCAGTTGGCTACACATTTTAAATTTAATGAACAGTAACAGTTGATACTTGTGATTTCAAGCCTTCTGTAGCAAAAAGTGTACTGTTGGGTGCTGTGAGCTCCACAAATGAAGTGAACAACCAAGACAAATTTTTAGTTCAGCATTTACAGGTATGTTTGAAAATGTTAGGGACAGTTTTGGAAGCACTTTGGGTATTCTGCCAAATGCAATCACACCTTCTGGAAATAAACTTTTTTATACAATTTTACAAGTGTTTGTCAGATGGCCATAAAAGTAACCAGCGGTTAGATCAGTACTGCTCTGTTATCTGTTCACACCCGAACTAATTCATTCCCTCCCTGTATATGACTCATGAACACCATCTTGAACTATGGATTTTTTTTTTACTTTCCATCCATATAGATTTTTCACTCATATTTGCCACAAACTAAAGTGAGAACTGCATCTACCTATTTGCAACTATTTGGCTGTGCTTCAACAAATTTCAAACTTTGCACCACAAAAAAGTGTGCATACACTTTGTCCACACATTTCCATTGTGTCACATTTATACAAGGATTACTCAACAGAGACAAAGGCTGTGTTCACTGTTCACACTTAAAACTGATTGATAATCCAATAAATGAAAGGTTCCATAGAGAATTTACAATGCCAAGCAGGTTTTCTGTTCATCTCTGTATAATCAAATTAATAATAAATTAGATCAAACGCTTGATCTTTATTATTTTTAATGACTTGGAATAAAAAGTGATTCAATAGGATTTGAACCTGAAACCTACTGATATCCGGTCAGCGGCACGACCACCAGGCCATGCTGGGTAACGACAATGCCACGGTTTACTTGGTTACAAATACCCAAGAATCATTCCTTACATCTCAGCTCTTTAATATTTCATAAGCCACCAGAAGAAACAAATATATTAATGAATGAAATATTAATGAGCTCAGAATCATTGACTGATATCACTTATCACATTTGTGACACAACTACAAGATTAGACACAGACTGTCACCCCATGCACCAATGGAATCATTCTGAATAAATTTTGGTGTAAACACACCCTCTTAATCATGCTACACGTGTACAAGCAAGCAAATATGGCCCAAATAACAAAAGTGTATTACTCCAAGCTATTTCATTTATCTAATTTTCTTTGAGGTAGCCTCTAGTAAATCAAAAAATTCAGCAGGAATAAATTACAGTACTCATTTTAGAGGACTATATTATCTGCATGCAACACACACATTTGTAGCACTAGTAATGGACCTACATTTCGTAACAATATCATGTACGGATCATGTAACATCAATGCATTTCAGCACATTTGCAACCATAGCTTCAGGAGTTTGTGGGATTTTGTGACATAGATGGGTGGAAAATGCGAATAATTTCACTTACAGGCAAGAATTAAGTCATAAGTATAACTAAAATCTCATACGGTTGTATAACTAACCAATTCCAGAACATAGATATTCTACACAGTTATGTACCGGTAATTGGATTTTGCTATAAATGGTCAAACATTTGAAATTTGTTACTACTGTATTACACACATTTGTTGCTAGAAAACAGAGTATGTACTTTACAGATGAATTTCTGGTGATTGACCATTTTTAACAGTTAAATTTCCAAACAGCAACTGTTAGTTACTTTGATGTCACATTGTTCCTGGGGTTACAAGACCGTGTATCTCAATTTTTGGGTGAAAATGAGATGTTTATGTAAACTTGCTGCTATGAGGCCAGGTTTTGTTTTGTCCAAATCTGAAACTTCAAATCTTGAAAATAGAGCCACTTTCACCAGATAAAACAGTGGCTAGCCCATTTGTTACTATGTTTATACGTCAGCCATGTTTTGGGGGTTCTCTGGAACATTTAACATTTTTTGAGATATGAGGTCTTGTCACCACAGAGACGACATGAGAATTTGAGAACACACTGATTCATACATTATAGAGGTAATGCATTGTAAGCAATAGAAAGGACAACACCGAATGCACAATACTTACTACTCTGGTCAAATAGGGTTATTTGTGTATAACCTGCTGCCATTGCACTTGCTTGTTTAAATAAATGTGACTGACATACATTGAGAAATTAACATGTAAGAAATGCAGACATCAGAATCACAATGGGCAGGGCAAAGCAATAGACATAAGAGCGGCACCGGACAAAAAATATGGGCAGGGCTTGTCAGCAATGGGTGGAGGTTCTCAGCAATGGGTGGAGCTTCTCAACGATGGGCAATGCTTCTTGACGGGCAGATATCCTTGGCAATGGGCGGAGCTTTGCAGTGGAGAAGGGTGACTCTTGCAGGTAGACATGGGAGCAGCTCAAGACATTAGACCTAGGAGCTTGACAGCAGTGGATTGATCTTCTTGATGATGAGTGGAACTTTGGAGCAGAGACGGGAGGGTATCGTAGGAAATGATGCTGCCAGGTACACTGTCACTCGGCATAATTGCTACTAAGAGTGGAGGGAATTTCTTTCAGAAAGGAGGGTGGCTTTCTTCCAGAAGAAGGTTCCTCCAGAAAGGGGTGGGGCTTTCTTCCAAAAGGGGGTGGGGCTTTCTTCCAGAAGGGGTTGGCGCTTTTTTCCGGAAGGGGGCGGGGCTTTTTCTTCTTTAGCACTAGAGATGGGCATCCTGTAGATCTAGTCACCTCGAGATGGTGGTCTGGGAGCTGGCGTGGGAGAAGTTACTGGCATGGGACCTGTCGCTGGTCTTACTGGACGTGGTACTGATGCTGAGGGACGAGAACCCGCTATGGCAGGACTGGAGACTCGTCATGGAGCCCCTGCAGATCAAACACAGAAAAATAATAAGGAAAATACGATTTGATAAATATGACGTGTAATCCTCCTCATCATCATCATCATTATTGGGATCATTCTACGATAATATGTAGCAGTAGTTTTCTGATTTGTACTGTCGTCTGTTACTCTCTTGTAGTATTACTTGTACTTGTATACGTGTACATGTATGTAGTTAGGGATTAGCCAGTGAGAGGCATACATCTTATTACCATTCCCTCCACTGTTTCCCTATTGTGTGTGTTTACAATTAATGTTTTCTTATTGTACATGTATGTATACTTGTCACATATGCTTATACTTTGTTTTTATGTTTTTCTTGGAGAACAGTGGAAAACAATAAACTTGGAACAGGTCTGATAATGGGTTCCGAATACAAACATCACAGATCACTGAGCCCGACATCCTGAAACTCACCTGAAGTCTTCAGATGCTAGTACTTCGTGATAGAACATGACTTTGGATTTATGATGGTGGTGGCTGGCCTTCTGGGATGAGATGGGCATCGTCGGTGCGTTATAGTGTCTCCACTGGAGTACATACCAGCCTGGCACCTGGCATACATGGGAACCCTGATGGGTAAAGAAAATGAGATCATGATGTCAGACAAATTCCAGATGGTTCTAGGACTACTCCATCGATGGACAAATCCCCTAGAGGATAGCTCCCCCGGAGGACAGGTCCCATAGAGGACAACTCCCCCGAAGACAACTCCCCCAGTGGACAACTCCCACAGCAGGGTTTAACTCTTTACACGCGGTATTCGCATCCATGCACTCCCTGCAGCGTGCGGGATTCACATTTCACGCTCAAACGTAGAAACGATTGTATTCACCCAAATTACACTGATTTTACCGATACTAGCAGTAATCTCATTGTATTGTTTACATTCCTCAAGTACGGGGGTATTATGTTAGATTCTTAAGGAACCAGAAAAATCGATAAATACAATCAAGACTTTGTGATACAATAGGACAAAGGATTAGACACAAGTTAACTTTGAAAAGTACTGGATGGGTCAATTACAATAAGATGCACTATTCACTGATAATCTCTTCATTCACTTCTCATTTGGTGACTAATCTCTTTCATTAACTTGTAACAAGTCAGGTTTTTATGTATAACTTGTGGTTTACCCTCTTGTATTATTTGAATGGAGTTGTATACTTTCAAGCAGGTAACTTAGAACTACACGTATGTTGGTTACAATAAGCCATTACTTTACAAAATTCAGATGTATATTTCAAACACCCTTTACGCATTAAGAAGGTCTGTAAAATGTACTTCAACTTTACTGTAGGACATTTTTCCTAAAAACATTGTTGTGCAAAGTTATTGCTAGTTCAAGTCAGTTAGTTATTTCCTTTCCCGATACTGAGCGCTCTTTGAAATTAACTCCGCACGCACGGGAGTCAGGGTCCCGCGCACAAAGAGTTAACAATGTTTCTAGTCTAAAAAGTCAGATTTGACCTTGGGGGAGTTGTACTGCAGGGGAATTGTCCTCCTGGAGAGCCATCCTACAGGGAAGATGTCCCTCTGGGGAGCCATCCTCCGGGGGGAGTTGGCAGGTGGGGGCCATCCCAAGGGAGTAGTCCTCCACAGTATTATTATTCTGATATGATTCTAGACAGCTTCTCAAAGTTCAGATCACGAGGCTCTGCCTTTTTAATTTTTCTTCTTCTCTTGTTTAAAACTATAACAGTGTCCCTTAGATCAGGTATAACAAGATTCCTTTACAGACCCAATTTTTGTTGCTTGTTTTTAGCTGGACACCACGTTACCTCATTGAGCTTGTTACCCCTCCTATGACAGTTAAACTCGACATCAACCTTGTAATATATGCAAACTGGATTCCAGTAATTGAAGTTCATTTTAAAGGAATAGGTTTATAGAATAGCTTGTCTCTATATATTGTCGAGAATGAAACATGTAAATTACAAAAATGGCCTATCACTGGCCGGCAAAGGCCACACATTCCAAATTATGGTAACGAACCACAATAATAGACTCACAAACAAACACCAAGCAAAACTTTGACTATCTTTGCCCTCCAAGAGCCCTACCTGTATACTTTCTCCAGCCTTACAGACCAGCGCCGACTCCACCACCTTGTAATCAATCCCACACTGCATGGACTTCTCAATGACGATGGTGTTGGTGACCACTCCGGCGGGGGACGAGACGGGATTGGTCACCTCCTTGTGGACGGTCAGCGGGCGACGGGAGACCAGGACCGAGAAGACCACGTCCCCTCGCAGGATGTCAAAGTCCCATGTTAGGACCTGCTGGGCATCTTTGACATGGACCAGGACCTGGAAAATTGTATACACCAAATGACACTTCAATCATTTGAGTTCAGAGTTTCTGAGTCAGTGGTTTTATTCACAGACAATTCCTATATTCATGCTCTCATGATTAACTTTACTCACAATATGAAAGAAATAGTGTAAATGTTATATTGATGTTTTATTTATCAAGCACGACCCATAAAACATGATTTTATTTCATGAACAAGGAACAGGTTATTGTTTTTTCAAGAGTCTTGTTTTTGGGTGGCAAATACTGCCAACCATCCAAAGGGGTTACAGGTCTGTTGTTTTATTGGTGATCCGCGTAACGCGCGGATCACCATAGAGTTTGTACGAAATTTTCTTCTTACTTTGTTTCTTTGTTTGTTTGTTTGTTTATTTGTGTTTCTTTCTGGTCACTTTTTGTTCAGACGATATCTCAAGAACGACAAAAGCATTAGTCTTGTAACTTGATATAGTTATGTCCCATGTCAATATCTCGCATGGTAGTCTTGACAATGTCAAAGACCATCTGTGACGTCATCTATGACGTCATTTGTAAAAAAGTTAGAGTTAACCTATATTTGCAATATCTCAAGCCGGCAGTCGAATAAAACAACCAAATTTGGCAGAGGTCAAGTTAAGGTCAAGGGTCATTTTTCGGAACTAACCACATGTGCGCGCGCGCATCCAAGGGCGAGTACGGGCGCGTCAAAATTTTAAAACGCTCCAAATGACTTCTTATTAACAGTACTATATGTTTCAGGTCATTTGGAGCATTTTAGTGCGAGCGCGTACGCGCGCGTTTTTTCGTGCGCACCACTTTCCCGAGCGAATACCGTCGTTTTTTCGATGGTTTTGGATGTCTGACTGAATTCTACATCAATTAGAACCCCTTCCCGACCAGCAGGACCCAACATATCACTTACAAGTCCTAAAAACGTAAATGCGCGCGCATGCGCGCGTAGTGATTTGTGGCATTATTAAATCGCTTATAACTCTCTAGAATTAACGGTGACCCCAACTTTTTATTGCATATTCTGATAGACTATGGTGCATAGATAACATTCCAGACATCGCTTTTAATGCCAAAATGTTGTGACGTCGTCTATGACGTCACAAAGAAAAATCGTTTTTCGTCTATATCTTGTGACTGGAGTTGTGATATGTGACCGAACTAGATACACAGTAACGTCAGGTGAAAGGTCATCTCTGGTGGTAATCATAAGCACGTGCGCGCGTCACGACGAACGCGTACGCGCACGTCAATTTTAAATTAATGTTTGAGGCAGAATTTAAGGTAATGACGGACAGGATTGAACAAGCAATGATACCTCATGTAGATTGTCGCATTTTCTGTAGATTTCATTAGTGGAGCGGTTACGCAGATCACCAATTCGTCTTAGTGACGAATTAACATCTAGTTTGTTGTTTTTCTTTTTCTAACTGTCAATATGTTTTGCAAGAGCTACATCAATTATGGTTCCTCAATTATCCAACTAAATTTATGTGCATTAAAAAATGGGTCTGTATTCACACAGGAAGTTCTAATTTAGACACCATGATAAAAACATTGGATCTACTATGGAAAGTTGCTGAAGTTAAAATTAAGCTAATGCTGCCCATGATTACAAAGTAACAAATCTTCGGCTGAGAGCCAGAATGGCGCTACTGCTGTACAAAGATTGTAGCATTAGAGCCCTTCTGGTTCTACGCCGACAAAATGATTGAGATGACAGAACTATCGAGTTTCAACAACTTCTGACAATTGGAACATTTGCAGTCTGACATTTTCAAAGACAGGCTTTGCCAACATTTCAACTGAGGTCTCCAGTAATTGAGCTAAGAGGCTGAAGTTACTGGAGAACCCACTAAAATTGATAAAACGATATTTGATGATTAAAGTTAAAAACGATTCTTCCTTTGAAAAATACACTAAAAATTACCTCATGTGGAAGACCTTTTTGCAGCAAAGCAGATTTGTAGACGGTTTCAGCACAAAGCGTTGGTTCACTGGGGTCAAGGAGGTCATCCGTAGATCGGTAGCAGGCCTTGGGGATGATGCCTCCCTCTGGAATGTCACACTGTTGACAAATATTAACAATACAAGTTAATACATATTAAAGGGCAGTGACATGATTGGGAGAAATAAATAATGTCTGTAGAACAAAACTAGTTGAAAGATATACCAGTCTATACACCAGCTGGAGTGTATTTCCTGGAAGGAAGGATTTGTCTTGAATTTGTTTAAAGATTGTGTGAGGGATTTACAAGTCCATTACTTTCCTTCATTATCAATACCGAACGGTAGTTTAGTACTTACAAATGGTGTGCTGAAAGTTTGAGATCCATACGTCATGAATTTGTTATTTTATGAGTAAAACTAATAAAGACGTTACCAGAATGTTGTTCTTTCTGTGAGTTTAAATTTTGCTCAAATTGCGAATTGCTGTTATGTGTACCGTTGCAAGACCAGCGGAGCACACTGATTGGTTAAACGGCTAAACTCCGCGCGACCTTCGGCTAACGGGACAATTTTGGAATGGCCCGTGCACGTCGACGTTAGTGTAAATTTTGAAGTTTAATTGTCCAGATTTTCACCAAAACTACATATTCTACCCAAAGGTTCTATGACAGGTGTTTATAACCTTCACATTGTGAACGATTTGATCTGATTTCATTCATTTTACCGTTTTCTGATGTGCAAATCCCTTACTCTGTCTTTAATTAAGGAGAATCAAATATAAACATACCAGGCCTGAATTTCTCTCGAGCCTCGAGATAAATTAATCCCATAGAAAGCTACACAACAAATATGTCTGTCACAAGGCATACTGATGGTAGTACTTTTAAAATGAGTCGACGTTTCAAAACAAAATTTTGACAGTTTATTTGATTCTAGAATAGTTTTACCCCAAGTTGAGGACTACCCCCAATCATGTCACTTACCTTTAATAAATATGCATCATTATTAAACTTGGTAGTCCTAAGATACATCAGTACTGCTTGATTCATTTTACCCAATGCATCATTGGAAATACACTGCTCAGGAAGATATGGTCAAGCCATATATACTCACGATACATCACAAATAACATTCAATCATCAAGTTTATTTTTTCCTTTAATTCTAAAAATGTTCCCATTAGCTAGGTTGTTGCGCAAGACTTCTTACACAGTAGAAACAAAATTATTAAGTCATTGCAACTTACGTAACAATCACCAGAGATAAAATCTGGTACATAATGCGAAGGAACGTGGTCCGTCAAGCCTCCGCTCTCCATGTAGTTCTTCCCTCCGTAGATCAGGAACTTTTGTCGGGTGTTCTCATCGATGAACGGCGAGACCAGGGTCCAGATGACGGGGAAGACGCGAGGTGCCCTCACGATAAGAAGCTTGCCCATGACTTCAGGGTAGTTGGCTTCTACGACCTCGATCATCCGCAGCAGGGCCTTGATGCCTGGCCGCCATAGATGGCGCATGCTGAGACCCTCGCAGTCCACTATACATGTCCAAGAGCTGATGGTTTATGCAATACACAAGAAAAATAAGTATGGTGAATACATTCTTTTCACACTTGCTCTAAACTTTAAGCCTTTACCTAATTAACATGGGCTACTTTGAAACTGCATAGCTTGGGGGGGGGGGGGGTTGGAGATCACGTGATCGTCACAAAAAATTTGCATACACACAGAGTCAGATGTAAACTACAAGACTGCATAATTAGATTTTCCAAATATATGAATTCACTAAATATCTAATTATGCAAATCTATGCATAAAATCATGTTTTTTCCTATACCTCACTTAAAATATAGCTAGTACAATGCTGCTTTTTGGTGAAAATATTTCTTTCAACATTTCGAGCAATTATCTGCAAAAAAATTTCCACATCAAAATTAATTATCTTATGTATTTTTTGTTTGTGAATTTCTCATGTATTTCCTAGGGTTAAGGACAGAAAGACAGCATCATATAAACCTTATCCCCTCCCCACCCAAACTTACTGTCGTTAATGGAAGTTTTTCCATCTTACCTGATAGGACGACCTGTCTGTCTCGTGGCCTGTTCTGTTCTTCTGATACCCTCCTCATTTATAGATAAAACCTGTAAAAAATATTAAGTATATTAATTCAGCTTCTTTATTTTTTCTTCGCAACATTGATATTTGATTGGGTATAAAACAAAGTTGTGTCATCAGCATATAATGCAAGTAATAGGAAGGATCACTGCACATACAATATCTCATTTACTATGAAGATCAGCAAAATTAATTGCACAGTCGTAGGAAGTATCTCCTTCATGCCACATTACATGTTATACTCACTCATAATGGAATATGTGTCATTGTATGAACCCCTCCGGGTTATGGGAATATGATTTGATTACTTTCTGTTTTACTACACCTGCGTTCTGCTTGCTTTACGACGTTTTGTTAGAAATTTGATCGTTATGGTCTACTGAATGATAAATAAGTAATATAACATGAACAGTGAGAAATCAGCTTGAAGGACGGAGACTGAATAAGATTAAACCAAACAAATTTTATTCTTTTCTTTTTACTTTCATTTTCTTCCTTCTCTCTTTTTCCTCCTCTCTTTTCCTTCTTTTCTTGTATCTTTCCTTTTACTTCTTTGGTTAACTTTTCTTCCCACTTCCTTTTCTTCTGCTTCTTTTCTTTCATCTTCCCTTTTCCTTCTTTTCTTCTACCTTATCTCTTTTTCCTTTCTTTCTTTATTCTTACTTTTTATTTTCCCTCTTTTCCTTTCTTCTTTTTCTCGGTTTGTGTAAGAAGTAGAATTCTTGCCTGTATCCCATTTCTATGAAGTTTTATATCTTTAATGCCTAAATAACACTATTTATTGTCATGTGTTTTTACAATGTATATGTTCTTTTGTGTTTTGAAAATACTTGTGTATCCAATTTAGTTCTTATTTTTTCTATGTAATCTTGTTTTTTATGTTTATATGTGTTTTTATTATGACACTGTACATCAAACTTAATGCTTTGTTTTGCATGAAAATAAATTAATCTTGAATCTTGAATCTTGAAACCTACATGTCTTAGTATTGCTTCTTCCCCTACAGCCTTGATCAGACCCTTGACATCCAGCTGTCCAAGACGCATGATGAACACTGGTCGGCCCTCTGTACATGAAATGAAGAAATAAGAGCAAATCAATTACAGTATATTAATTGGTGTAATATATGAACTGTTATCTCTACATATCATTACTAAATACCTTTTTGGATTCTGCTTGACAAGACGAGTAACCTGATGTGTGATTCAAACCAATTGCACCATTTTTCAATTTTAACCCCTGTAGAACCCATTTTCAACTAGAATATTTGGGTTGTGGCAGTAGCTGACACGGCATGCCCCCGCTTGAATGCCCATCAGTAAGCATTTCTTATTGGAGGTAATCATGTGCGGAGAGCTAATCTGCATGCAGCTGTGACCTTTGACGTTGATCCTGACCAGACTCAAAGTTCGCACTCGAGCCTGTATTTTAAGTATGATCTTACCTACACCAACAAAAATTTTTTAAAATCGTTCAAATATTTTTCAATGTTATTGCTGCCGCGAAACCAGATTCGCATATTATAATGAGCTGTGACTTGAACTTTTGACCTGCAGACTCCGAATTCACTGAAGTTGAGCTGTATTTTAGTATCGATCTATCCTAACACACAACATAATAAATCTTAAATCCGTCAATTTATCTTTTCAAGTTATTTGTGCGCCGAAAACCAATTCGCATTATAATGAGCTGCGTGACCTTTGACCTCTTGACCTGCGGACTACGAATTCGAACTTGACCTGGTATTTAGTCATGATCTACTACAACAACCAAAAATGGTTTAAAATCCGTCTTCAAATATTTTTCAAGGTTATTGTTGCGCGAAACCAATTCGCTATAGTATAATGAGCTGTTGACCGTTTGAACCTTTGACCTCGCCAACTCGAATCAAACTTGAGCCTGTATTTTTAGTATGATCTACCTACACACCAAAAATTTTTTAAATCCATCAAATATTTTTCAAGTAATCGTGCGGAAACCAATTAGGGGGCCGGACGGAAGGACAGACGGACGGACAGGGGCAACGCTTAATGCCCCCTCGAGACTTCGTCGGCGGGGGAATAAAAACTGCTGAAATTTTGAAGAGGGTAACCCAAGCCAAATTTGTGTAGTACCCTTTAGACAATCCAGAACCATTTTAAAACCTTTGCACCCATGACACTGTCATGGAACCAGTCCTTAACATTGGTCCCCTACTACACATCTGTCCCTCAAATTTGGACGGACAATAAATAAATGCATGGTCTTACAGAAAATTTCTACATATCCTGAATTTGACTTTTCTAAACAATCTCCACTGCGTCATGCATTTACACAAAAAACTACAGTTGCCACTCACGCATTTTGTGGCAACAGGTCACTCGTCCACTTCCCGGCAGAAGGGCCATAGAATGTTCCCAGCAGAAGGATCTTAACACTAAATTGTCTCTAACTTGAAAACCATTGGCTCTTTTCACCTGAAATCAAAGTAATGTGATATTTATAAATCCCTCTGTCGGTCTGTTATAAGTGCAAATATCAAATAATGCAATATTTCTCAAATTCAGGACTTTCTGCCGGGAACATACGTATACTAGGGCCCTTCTGACGGCAATGCAACGATACGAGTCATCTTTTAACCTCCCTCCAGCTAGATGAATTCCTCACTCCTTACCTAAATACGCTGTCTCATTTCTATTCACTTTTTAAAGTATCTTTTATTTGTAATGTACCCACTACCAGAAACAATGTTATGGCATAATTACATCATTACTACAAAACCAACCAACAAATAAACAAAACAAACATGAAAAGAATGATCTAAGAAGCGTCCCACCTCTGTCCTGAAAGTGCCACCCTCCTGGGAAGTAGTCTAATAGGATAGGTGGGGCCTCCCATGTGCTCAGTATCTTGTCCACTTTGTGTTGCTTCCTCCATGCTAGCGAGGCTGTGATCATCTCATGGGCCTTCTCTGTGTTGAAGTCTCGGGCCCGCAAAAACCGCAGTAAGTGAGAGTCTTTGGGCATCTACAGATGAATAATGATAATGATAATAATAATAATAATAATGATATTTAATTCTTAGAGATGCATAATAAAATTAGCATCTTCACTATGCAAAGGTAACAAACTGAATATATGAGAATTTGAAAATAACTAAAAATCATCAGAAAGGTGGGTCTTTAGTATTGATTTGAATTTATCAAAGTCAGTCTTAGATCTAATGATTTGGGGGAGGTTATTATATTTGCAAAAGCTTGATCACCAATACATGTATTTCAGAGAGAAGATTTTTACAACTGAACTGGCATTGCTTGATGAGTTCAGAAAGATAGACAGGGGCATTTTATTCAGGCATTTGGAAACAAGTACTGCATAGTTATGTTTAATCACACAATTTTTTTTGTCAATCTTTCATAATTTATGTTATTGCCATGCTAGACATGGAAAACACACCACAAATTGTGTACAATGAGATATTGTGATTTTCAAATAACCAGCCAGCAGGTATTGTTATTTTCATTTCTTTTAGCAGCAATGTCTGAATCATACAAAAAATTATTTAGAAAAAGAAAATGCTCACTTTTCCTTTATGTGTCTCACTGAGCCATTCTCGCAACTGGATGAGTCTACTTTCTTGGAGGGGTGTCAAGTCACCAAGGAACTTCTTGATGTAATCCTCATCAACCTTTGATGCCTCTGTAATAAAGATTAAAACAAAATCCATGAGTAGACAGATATCATAGTGAAATGACAGAAATTGCTCTTACTTAAATACTTTTGTTATTGCCAGTAAAATAAGAACTCTTACTACTACTATTCTTCTGCTTCTACTACTATGACAAATGCTACTACAACAATGACTTTTACTAAGACTACTACATGTACTATAACATCTCTTACTGCCATAATTTCTACCACTTCTACTACTACTACTACTACTACTACTGCTACTACTACTACTACTACTACTACTACTACTACTACTACTACTACTACTACTACTACTACTACTACTACTACTACTACTACTACTACTACTACTACTACTAGTTACAACTAATACTTCTACCATTACTACTACTTCTACTTCTATTACATCTACAGTACTACTATCTTTACTAACTACTTCTACTACTTACCTTAATCTTATTACAACTATTACTACTGCTAATGCTACAACTACTACTACTACTACTACTACTACTTCTAGTACTATTATTACTACTACTACTATACAACTTCTAAAACTACTACTGCTACTGCTTTTGCACTGACTACCAGGGATGTAAAGGGATGTCACACCGACATGCTAACAGTGTGTTTTCCTCACCTTCTGCTGGTGATGCGGTGGCCCCCGCCATGGCTCCTCCCTGTTCTGCCATAGTACTGGAGGCCAGTCTGTTCCTCACCACAGACCCATCTACCATCCCCGTCATGGGTTGCTTGGTTGACCTCAGGGTGGATGCATCCTCCTGGATTCAAATTTTAAAAAACAACAACAAAATTTGAATGCAGCAGCTCTGAATATAACTTGCACAATACTAAAACAACACACAAGTGAAAAATTTACACTGATCACTTCAAAGACACACATATTTTCAAGATATCTATTTTGTTGTTGTTGTTGTTATTGTGGAACTAACTACCAGAAAGTGAACTGAGTCTGTCATTGTCATCTTTCAAATTAACTCTCTACATAACATCAAATGATTTCTGATTATGTATAATCTGAAGGGGGGCAAGTCAAATTGATCCCCCCCCCCCCCCGGTAAAAACCCTGGTCTGAAATAAATAGACCAGTAAAATAGGGTTAAAGATGTAAATGTGAATTATACCCCCTCCCCCAACTGTCATCCTCCTAATACGCCAAATGGATCTACCCTGGCCATTGTCATGAGGAACAATTATTCTTTACATACATGTATAGAGGTAGCTACACACAATATGAGTTGGCTATTAATTCTGGATCTTGAGATGCTTGAATATTTTCTAGTTTTGGCCCTTGAGAGCCCTGCCTCTGGGTCCCCTGGGAGGCCAGGGGTACCATATGAGGAACATTGAATCCCCTCCCCTTACGGATCATTGCCACCAAGTTTGATCTAAATCCAATCATGCATTTTAAAGAAGATGCTGAAAATGTGAAATGCATGACGAATGAAGCACGTCACACGATGGACAAAAAGCAATCACAATATCTCACCTCGACTCAGGTGAGCTTAAAAATAAAGATATACAGATCGTTAGCATCCTACCGTTCTTTGCTTCTCTAACGTGGAATTTTTACTGGACAGTGACAGCGCCTCTGTCTCATCTATTGCCGGTAGTGTCGTCTTCAAGTCATTCTCCTTGTTATCACAGATGTGGGTCTCCTCCCAGGTGGGTATCCTCTCCACTCCCTCAGCAAGGAGCTCATTGATATAGAAGTTGATGATTTCTTTGCCCTGAAAGAACACAGATGGGAAACAAATTAACACCTAAGTCACTCATCGGGAATGCATTATATGATGTTAGCATGGCCACAGAAAAACTGTGCAAGTACAGTATGATTTAATAAATTTGGAACATGGAATACAATGTTGTTTCGAGAAACAGGTGCACAGTCAAACAAGCTGTAGCAATACAACACCTATCACAGTAAAAAAAAAAAAATGTATGTATTTGCAAAACCATTACTTTATTTAGCAATATGTTGACAATTTTAAAACAAAGCTTCAATGAGTGACTTTTGAAGTAACTCCATTGTAGTCAATGGACAGCCCTCTGCCCTCCCTCGTCACTTTAGTGTGTAGAAACACACTTCAAATTTTATATTAAACCTTAAAATATATAATGGGACTTGTGATCTTTAACCGCAGACAGGAAGATGGTGGACGACCCAAACACAAATGAACAAGCACACAGATACACATAAAATTCTGCTGAATAGGGCACATTTTAGCAATTATTCATCACAAGAAAGAATGTGATACGTGTATTAGTCAATAGGTTTTCAATTTTTTTTCTTACATAATTCTTCCTTGGTGCATGGCATGCTTTGAACAAGGACCTACAGTCAAACCTGTCTTAGCAGCCACCTCTCTATAGTGGTCAAATAAGTGATTCCCTTGGACTTGGAGACAAATTAGTGTTCAAACGCCTGTGTATAGCAGGCACCTGCTCACAAAGGCCACACTTCTGTTTCCTTTGGGTGGCCACTATACTGTAAAACCAGAAAATTTCGCGAGCATTTAACTTTCGCGAATTTTGCAAGGAGTCGAGATTCGTGAAAGTAAAGTGCATGTGAAAGCTTGTGTGTAGTCTACACATACATGTAATTGTTTGAATTCCAGTACCAATACAAGACCATGAACTGTACAGGTCAGATGACGTGAGATTATACATTAATAGTGCGCAGTAACTTACGACGGTTGCAATGCTCTTCTAGCAGATCTATTTGATTTTAAAAAATGTGTTTCAGAGGCATTACAACAAATATTTTCTGTAAATTGTTGTGATGATTTATTAAGAAAAACACCCAAATACTTCTTCCTAGCGATTTTGCTATATGTTTATTGTTTTCATGGTCTGTGATTCGCGAAAGATTCATGCACGCGCGAAATGGCCGTCTGCTCCTTTTCGCGAAAGTTTCATGCCGGGAAAGTATAGTGTTTTACAGTATACACAAGTTTCACTGTACTATTGAATCACTTTATGCACAGAGCACAACAAAATTTCTTTCTTACAATAGTGCTTGCTTTGAACATGTACCTACTGCTGAATCACTCTGAGCACAAAGCACAACAAAATACATTTTGTCTTGGCCACCGCCGGTTTAATCTAATAATTTCATTTGCATGCGAGTCCACGCTGCTCTCGCGATAACGCGCCCGAACAGGGCAACCCGCGTGCCACTCAAGGGCACAGAGCCATACATTAATAACCCCAGCCTCCCCACGGGCATGTCTGCGCACATGACAGCGGTTGATTAGCATGAGCCCCGCACGCTATTATGCGGTAAGGGATCTGCGGTCCCATGGCAACTACGTGTTTACACCTATGACTTCAATTCCGTGACAGTTGATGGGCCAGACCAAAATTGAGTTTCTGTGTATTCGTTCACGCTCATAGAATGATATGGTATTCATATGCTATAATAGAGTTCACGTATTTTGCCTCAGTGATAGCAGTATTGGCATAACATCACATTTCTTCACTAAATAAATTTTGTATTCAAAGGGAATATTAATGATCTGAAAAAGATACAGAAGATCGGGAAAACAAAAGAGACGCAATGCAATTACTCAAGCAAGCAGAAATTGTTGATTGGTCTTTGATGTAAAATATTACAGCGAATAGTTGTGAACTGGTGATCCATCTGAAAAAAAAAATTATCAATCTTTCTCAATAGAGAATAATAATGTCATGTCTGACTTCAGAAAACGATATCAACCTACCAAAACATTTCAGACTGACTTCTTTCATATGATCACCCAGCCGATTTTTATGTGCATTACCTATGGCAAAATGTTAATTAGCCACCCCACCCCCATCCCCTCCTGCCACTTCGATATTTTTATTTTTTTTTACTCTTAAAGACAGATTTCAGGATTTGCAAGTCCATCACTTCCCTTTACTATGATTACCAAATAGTAGTAAAGTACTTACAAATGGTGTGTTGAAAGTTTGAGATCCGTACGTCACAAACTTATTGTTTTATGAGAAAAACTAATAATGCTACCAAAATATTGTAATATATTTAAATTTTGCTCAAATTCAGAACACGGTACGCATGACCAGCTGACAAGCAGTGGGCGACTACGTACACCGCTATGGTTTTAACGGTTGTGACCTCTGCGTGCCATTCGGCTAGCGGCCGATCAGACAATTTTGGAACTAATGGAACATGCTTGTCACTGTGCAAATTTTGACATTTATCCATCCAGATTTTCAACAAAACTACGTATTCTATACTTATCTTCACATTGTGAACAATTTGAGCTGATTTTGTTCATTTTTGCCATTTTTTGGCTTGCAAATCCCAAACTCTATCTTTAACATGCCAGAGATATTTCAGTAGTGTTTGTGGAATTTTTGTACCTTTGACGTTAAAAGAGTTAACCTATCAAAAATGAAAGTTTTTCAGAATGCGCGATTTCCTGAGCTATCATACAGTGAAAATAGCAGTATTCTTTTCATTACACACCAAGACAATACACTGCCCTTAACAAATGTTTCCACCAATGAGCATATATCACTTAACAACTGCGCTGGTAGCAACAAACACTTTGTTCATACCAAAACAGCACCGTTACTTTTGAATTGTTTACTATTTACGCACACTCACCAATTTCTTTACGAGCCAAGGGTGTTTTAATTTGTTTCTTACCACTTAACATATTTTTTTTTTCCGATTTTCAAAGGAGCACTTCTAAAATTAATAGTCTGTGGAAAATGAATAATAAGCTGGAAGCTGTGAAACAGTTCATGTAATATAGCTCACTGCAAAAATGATTCAATTTTAATTTTGTGTTCCTTTTCCATGTTCATATTCATTGCAAAATACAATGTTTATTCACTTCATTACAGTAATTCATTCATTAATCTATATATTCAATGATTTATTCATTTAATTATTTGATTATTTATCTATTTATTTATTTTAATTATTATTTATGTTTTTATTCAGTCATTCATTTACTTATTTATATTTAATCACATTTATACTTATTTTCATTTATTTTCAACCAGAATTTTTCTATTAGTTAGCTATAAACCGCCCCCCCCCCCACTTCTATTTTTTTTCCTTTTGGAGAATGAATGTGATCACTTAAAGACACTATATAACACTGTGGAAGACCTGTTTAAAAAATTGTCGAACTTTTCTATCTGACATATCTGACAGTGTTTGAATGGACGAATAAACACCCTAAAACACAAAAGTTTGGACAGTTACATGTATGCTGTCACTAGTACATTATGTGCAGATACAATTTGGTGCATTAATTTTATCTCGGCCGATAGGAAATTCTGCAACACAGCAGTCTATGGGGAAAAGCTGAAATGGTCTCTCAATGATTTTCACTTTTTTAAAGCACTTAATGATCGTTTTAAACTGCAATTTTTTCAGGGCTTCAGTTTTAGACCATATGGGCAATTCCGTGATTAGTTACGTTACACTTTATGGCAAACTTTACTCAACATTTGGCTCTTACATGAATATGCTTTCATATTATTTTTCTGTTTTGGTACTGACAATTCTCTAGACTGGCACCTACTTCACAACATCAAGCAAAATCATGAGACGTGTTTCAGTGGGTAATAATAAGAACTTTAATTATGGTTAGTTACGTTACGTAACCAGGACATGGAAAAAAATGACAAGTCTTTGTCCTCAAAGTTTCCTCAACCAGTTTTCAACTGAAACAAACTGTGGTATTCATG
>JZLH01S0613607.1:74754-85687 GCA_001188425.1 Eucidaris tribuloides
CGGCGGGATCATGTAGCTTCTGATTTTTTTTAAACTTGTGAAACTTGTTATACAATGCCCTTTAAGGCAGGAATCACATTGCCACCATTCCTCATCAAAGCAAATCATCACTCATGGCCCTTAAGCTATGCATGAGGGACATGTCTGTGAATCTGAAGATTCGTAATATACCTAGAATTTGAACAAGAGCCCCGGGGGGCACGATGCCTCACCATGAAGTCTCGCAAACTCTCTATGGTACCCATAGAAAAACATCAGTTTATACATATAGTTTTGCGCCTTTTGGAGCCTATATCCTGGCACCAACATAGCCAAATGAACCAGTTGAAAAACTATTGCATCCCCTTGCATAGCTGATTCTTGCCAAGTTACATTAAATTACTAACATCCATTTTTATAATAACAAGGCACACCCTAGTATCTTACATTTGACCTTTGACCTTACGTATTTGTGACTTGACCCGAAATAAATGAGCGTCCTGTTAGCATCTACACCCAAAGTTGGTTACAAATGGGCTTGTGGTTAGAAAGTTCACTCGTTCCTAGTTTGCGGCCCTTATGCGGGCCCTTGCCCCATGGGTCCCGGGGGGGGGGGGGGGGGAAGCCTGTGACATTTCAGGAAATCTCTTTCCCCTCCCCCTGAGGATCATTTCACCAAGTTTGGTCTAAGATCCTAATTGATGTGAATTGTGAATACATAGGCCTACTCAAACTTTTTCCCCTTTGGGGCCACGGGGCCACCCTGGGCTATTGTCATGAGAAATCATTAATTCAGCACATATTAGAGGTATCTACATACAAGTGGCTCTAACTAACTATTTTGGATTTAGAGGAAAAAGGTATATACAACAAGGGAAGAAACTTGGCTTATTTGGACTTTGACCTACATATGTGACCTTTTGACCCCATGTACATTGAGGTCACTGGTTACAAAATTACACCCAGTTTGGTTACAAATGGACTTGTGGTTAAAAGTTTGCCTAGTTTTGGGCCCTATGGCCCTACCCCATGGCCCAGGGGGCCTGGCTGTTACCATTCCAGAACTTCTTTTCCCTCCCCTGAGTATCACTCCCACCATAGTTTGTCTATCCACTATAGTGAATGTGATATTACTCCTATAGGGCCCTACCCAATTTTGCCCCCTGGGGCCAAACCCGGCCACCCTGGGATTGTCATGAGGCAACATTAATTAGCCTATAGAGTATCTACACACAAAGTGGTTAACTAAACTACTTCTGGAACTAGGAAGAAGATGTTTGAACACTATTATGGCCTTTGGGCCCTGCGCTGGGCACCCTGGCGGGGCAGGTGGACAGTGAGGACCTTGACATCCCTACCCTAAGGATCATTCCTGCCAAGTTCTGGGCAAATCAATCATGCATTTTTGAAGAAGCGAAGCTTGAAATGTCTAAAAGTTTACGCACGCGACCGACGCACGACCACGACGAACGAGCGACGAGGACAAAAAGCGATCGCAATAGCTCACTTGAGCCTTTGGCTCAGGTGAGCTAAAAATGCCCTCCCCCCCCCCCGAAAAAAAAAACCAATGGTCAGCTTAGTGTGTGTTCTATGCTAGGAACGTTTGTCTCTATGGGACAATAATTCAAATCAAAGTCTAATGGTCACTATAATTCCACTAAAACTGAGTTACTAGCTCATACATTGTTAATGGCTCTTAAAGATTGTGTCATTGATTTGCACATCAAAAAACATCTAAATGAATGAAATCAGCTGAAATCATATCCAATGTGAGGATTAATATAAATAAACACCTCTCATAGAGACTTGGGGTGAAATATTGAGTTTTGGTGAAAATCTGGACGGTTAAACTTCATCCTTTTTCCAATTGCTCAGGAGCAAATTCAAAAAATCCGCGACGTCAAACGTGCATGTGCCGTTCCAAAATGGTCCGATCAGCCGTTAGCCAAAGGTCGCGCAGGGGATAGCCGTTAACCAATCAGAGGGCTGCGCTGGTCTGGCTACGGTGCACAGTAACCGCGATTCGCAGTTTGAGCAAAATTGAAACTCACAGAAAGAACAACATTCTGGTAACATGTCGTTATTAGTTTTTCTCATAAAACAACAAATTCATGACGTATGGATCTTAGACTTTCAACACACCATTTGTAAGTACATGTACTAAACTACCGTTTGGTATTGATAATGAAGGGAAGTAATGGACTTACACATCCTTGACACAATCTTTAAATGGTAATTTTCTTCCATATACCAGTGTATTTACACAGTGATAATTCGTAGGCAGGCAAAAGAGACACTCTGCCTTTAACCCTATCATTGAATAACCCGACCAAAACAAATCACAAAGTCACTAAAAAACACTCCTCAGGTCAAGCTTCAAGCCTAATGATTTCAGGGTTGGTACTTGTTATGATGAGATGACTGTTCATTACTGAAACAAGGTCACCTACACAATAAACAGATTTCAATTTCATGTCATTATGAAGTTATCGTCTGCAGCTGCAATCATTTTGGTGCGGATTTATCGGGAGTGGGAGTGTTTTGGGTAGGCGTGGGGCCCCGAGCCGGGTCAGGTGTGGGACAGGCACAGCTCCCGTGGCCTCGTTTGGAATTTAAACAATCACACCCTCTCCTTGTTCCCCCTTCGTTGCACAGATTCTGAATGAATCTCAGATAATTTAGGTTACAAATTATGATTCAACCACCTACACATTTATTATCTGCCAAAGAAACTGAGATATGTTGGAGGATTCAATCACTACTGACATGTTTCTAGGTTTAGGTGAAATCAAGAATGCTTGTGATTAGTTTAGGAACATATCTTGGGGGGGGGAAGCTCTACAAATTATATATAAATGTTATCATTGATCACATTTGACTACAAGAAAGTGTTTTCCTAAATACCCATTAATGTATCACAAAATATGGATTTGGCTGAGACACAATAAATAGATTTTACTCCTTTCAAATATTTTGGGAATTATTTCATATTTGTCTGTTTACTAGCAAAAATATGGCAATAATGCCAGTAAGTTGTTATTCTCAAAATGCAACCCTCAAACTAGCAGCTCTCCCAAACCCTTGTCATTCACACTTGTGAACTTTTAATAAATAAAAAACTTGGCCACTTTAATTTGTAGTACAGTCCCAGTCATGAATTTGAAATACCTCAAAATGAGAATGTACCTTATCTAGTGCTTGAATTTCTTGCCCAAAATCCAAGTAGATCCTTGTAATTTGATTGGAGGATTGTTGGTCACATGATCTTGAATAAATACTCCATTCAGCGCATCATGAAATTTGGTTCTATTTTTGCATGCATGTTGGTTATATTTTTGCGTGCATGTTGGTTCTATTTTCATCCCATTCCACGGTTCGCCGTGCGCTACACGTATTGTACACGCGCTGTCCCACTTAGCTATGTGATGTACACGAGTTTTAAGTTTGAAGTTTAAACATAACCGGTGAACATAACTCACTGCTTTAATAAGGATTTTTTTTTTGAAATTTAGACTAAAATGAGGAAACAGCAGAGATACACACATACACTGATCGAAGTCTGAACATGCTGAATTTGTGAATAAGCCAGAAAGAGTATCAGAATGTAGGCCTATGAATGGCTTTATTTTTTCATACTTTACAATCCTCCAATCAAATGACAAAGATCTACTTTATACATGTACATGTATGTTGTATAAAACAAATAATGAATGTTTATCATTCGTTCAATAGTACAAATATTTTCATTCGTTGAAAGGTTAAACGGTCCATTCAACTCGGCTTTGCCTCGTTGAATGTAACGTTTAATCTTTCAACTCATGAAAACATTTGTACCATTGAACTATAAACATTCATTATTTGTATTATTATATGCGTGATATTGCATCAATCTTAGATAAGTGCACAGTACCCAATGACACAGAACATACATGTACATTAATGAAAGACAAAGATGCCACTCCTGCTCTGTTAGTTTGTTCCATTATTTGCAAATAATAAAACCTTATCTGAGCGACGAGCGTGCTTTATTGAAAAATGGGCTCATTCCACAGGTCTTGTTTGCCATTAAATCCACCAAGTCCCCCTATAAATCTGTCACATTATGTACACATTGACATCTATATTTCCCCTCTTGGATTATCGGGCTGATCCCGTCTTTCCCCCATCGGTAATTGAGTCAAAACACCTACGCAAAGTATGCGTCCCGTGAATGCTAGTCGATTTATAAGGACTTCCTGTGTTGTCTAGAAACATACGTAAATTGCAAACTTTGATAATTGTCACCCACACACGACTAGAGGGGCCACTGAACTGAGTTATGGTATGTAGTGTCATACCAAGGAGGTACTAGGTGTGAAATCTGTGCTGATGCTCTGTTATATTTGAGGGCCACTTTGGGACGATCACATACCAAAAATTGGGGTCATTTTTGAAGCAGTTCGTTTTTCTTTCAATCTGCTGTACAAACAAATGCAAAGAAAGAGTTGTGTTATACATGTAGTCGTGTCGAAGTAATAGCTCATGCTACTACATCCAGATTATACTTCTTACTCTATTTCTAGTAGGAAAATAGATTCTAGCTGACACCTGCAGCTAGAACTATCTCAGATTACTATACAATGACCACAAAGATATCTGCAAATTTTTGTAAATTGGGCCTACAGTAAGAGATTAAAAATGTTCTAAAAAATGTCAACGTTTTTAGTAAGGAAGCACCCCTTCTACATCTATGCCCATTAGCTGGCAGTGTTATCTTCAACTGAGTCATTTAGTGGGTTTAATCGTACATACTCATTATCTGCAAAAGCAGGAAAAAAAATTACTAAGATAAACATGACAGAAAAAAAAAATTAATCATGAATCCTTTAAAAAGTCTCTTCAAAACAATTTGCAATTTCAGCTTCTGAAGCCACACAAATATAAGTGGAAGTCTAAATATCGCATCAACAACTTCTGTATTACAAATATTTGAAGCCTTCCATATTACCAAGCTCGGAAGTCAGATCTCCCGTCTTGTATATCTACTTGTACATGTAGGTGTACTTGTACAAGTCTGAATTTAGTGATAGGTTGGTAAGAGAATCTGTTCAAAGCTCTGTACATGTAGTAGGCCTACATACTCATTATTTGCAATTAAGCACAAAAATAATAATTAATCCTAAAAAAAATATTTAAAAAATCTCTTCACAACAATTTGTAATTTCAGCTTCGGAAACCACACAAATACAAGTGGAAATCTATATCACATAAACAACTTCTGTATTACAAATATCTGTAGCCTTATACATGAACTAGCTCAGAAGTGAGATCTCCTGTCTTGTATCTAGGTGTGTACAAAACTGACTTTAGGGATATGTTAGCAGAAGAATGTGTTCAAGACTTTCCAAAGGAAAGAAATTACACCCAGAAGACCCATATTATGAAGATATATCAGTAGGTAAAGTAGGATCAAAAGTAAGTTAAAGTATTGAAAGCAATTCAGTTCAAAGCTGATCCAAGAATGTGTTCCTTTCATGATAACATTGTGTGTTCAGCAAAAAGAATGTGAACAATGTAGACTTCGTACAGCAATTGTGTCCTTTTGTGGCACATTCGATGAAAAACAAAAGTGCTCATCTTTTGATGTAGGACACATATTTGACTCAAATTGCTTTCCATACTTGACTTCTGGTTTAGTTTTGACATGAGTGTCAGTTCAAGTTTGCTTTCAGAATACAAACTATGGGTGTACCCTGGGTAAACTGTGCATCCACAAATACCAATTTGACTCAAATTTTACAACATGAACCACTCAACCTCCGTGTTTCAACAACCTCAACCACGTGTCAAGTGTCTAGCCTTGCAGTAGAAATACCACTGAAAGGCTATCATTCAAGGCTTGCAGCTATTCAGAGCTTGATCTCTATTGTTTAGTGCAGTTTTAAATTTATTACCTAGGTCATAAAAACAAACACATTCAATCACTAATGTGCAATTTAGTGGAGTGATTATTTGGTTTTATCTGCAATTCGATACTAATAACAATTACAAGTGAAAGCAATATGAAAAATACAGTACATACATGTATAGTCCTACGCAATGTCTCCCCTGTTTTTTTGTTTCATGTAGAGATACATGTATGTACATGTATGTATGTGCACAGTATATATTAAGAGAGCTAAACCTGAAGATCAATAAACTACCTGAACAGAAGCTAATAAATTATATTAAACCATGGATACAGTACTGTAATGTAAATTCTTATAGTGAAAAGCTTTTTTTAGTTTCTAAAACATTTTAAGGAAATTAAAATTTCCTGAAAATTGCATGTCCTGACAGGCTTCCATTTTTTTTTTACACAATTACCGAAAGAGATGTATCTGCAGAAGGGGGAACCCTATCATTTTGGCAAAGATATTTTGCACAAAAATGTCAGCTCTAAAATCAATTCATTCACAATCTATAAATCACCTTATGTAATGCAGACCAAGTATATATGTATCTTGTTTTCCTGATGTTAAAAATGACAATAATCAACTTTTGGTGAAGGCTGATCAATACAACATTTGTGGGATAGACCAAAACCTATCCTCTGCCTTTAAAATACAGATGTCGTTCACATGCAATTACATGTCAAAATTGATTTCAGAGAATCCCAATATTTACATGTGTGTACTGCACACATACAGAAATTGCACGGCATATGATTGATTGATTTCACGATCTATGCAGGCGTAGTGTTCGTGATCCGACCTTTCCTGATAAATAGAATGTAACCTTGAAATTCAAGGCCACAAATAATAAAACCTTCCCGGACTATGCTATTAGTTCATTATCTAAATCTATGTACAAGAGTGGGTTATGTTGGGAATTCTATCAAAAAGCCATGACGGTTTTATTCCATCAACTATACAGACTATTCAATTGATATTTCCATACTGTTTCCTAGCTATCTTGTACCTTACATGTATATTAAATGTATAAACACAGGGCTCGACTTAAGCAGGGGCCCTTCGACAATTGGCCCCCCAAAATTGTTAGGGGCTCCTTAGAAGTGTATGAAAAAAGCCTGCCTGGCTCCTTAAGTTTTAGAGATACAAGCATACTGCTAAATGTGACTGACGGAAACACACTTCCCAAAGTTTAATTTGGTTCCCTAAACAAATCCCTGAGGAGCCCAGCTGGCTCCCTAAAAGAAAAATTTAAAGGTTAGTGACATGATTGGGAACACTTGAAAATGCCTCAAGAGCCAAATGAGTTGAACTTGAAACATATACCAACTATATACTAGCGGGAGTGGATCTCTCACCTGGGAGGATGTCTGTAATTTGTTTACTTAAGGAGAATCAAGCATAAACATAGGAGTATCTTAATTTTATCCGGGACGATAAAAATAAGCCCCATAGAGAGCACACAGCAGGTTTCCGTGCTACGAGTGATATTGACAGTTTATTTTAGAATGAGTTAACGTTTGACTACAAGATTTTCACAGGAGAAGCTTGCATAGTTTACTTGATTCTAGAGTAGTTTCAGCCCAAGTTGAGGACTACCCCAATCATGTCATTTACCTTTAAGGTCAAGCCCTGAAACACACTTCATGAAGCATCCAAGTTGTATTTGTTAAAGATTGTGTTATTGATTTGCACGTCAAAAAAACATCTATATGAATCAAATCAGCTGAAATCATATCCAATGTGAAGATTGATATAAATAAACACCTCTCATAGAGACTTGGGTAAAATATTGAGTTTTGGTTAAAATCTGGACGGTTAAACTGCATCCTTTTTCCATTTGCTCAGGAGCAAATTTAAAAAATCTGCGACGTCAAACGTGCACGTGCCGTTCCAAAATGGTCCGATCAGCCGTTAGCCAACGGTCGCGCAGGGGATAGCCGATTGACTTGTCTTGCTACGGTGCACAGTAATCGTGATTCGCATTTTGAGCAAAATCGAAACTCACAGAAAGAACAACATTCTGGTAACATGTCGTTATTAGTTTTTCTCATAAAACAACAAATTCATGACGTATGGATCTCAGACTTTCAACACACCGTTTGTAAGTACTAAACTACCGTTTGGTATTGATAATGAAGGGAAGTAATGGACTTGCAAATCAATAACCCAATCTTTAAGTCATTTTGCATGAGCATTGATATCAAGAGATTGTATTATATTATTATACTATTATATTGCTCAGATTTGATGCTACCAATGAAAGAAACAAACCAATAAAATGTTCCCAATTTGGAATCCCTGTGTCATGTAGTTTTTGAAAGATGAACAGTGAACCATTTGCGTATTAAACACTTCAAAAGAGCCGCTGGTTCAAGCTTTGGGTACAAGTGTACAAATCTAAAAATGAACTTTGTCTTTCTATTCGAGGCTAATTTGAAATTGTCCTTGTCTTCACAAAACTGATAATTGATTGTTTTTTCTTTCTTTGCCTCATGAATTTGTGAAAGGTGGAGATAAATGTGAATCTTTGGTTGTCCTGGATGCAAGCTAAAATCTGACTGTTGGTATGATGGTATCAACACTAACCTGTTTGCACTTGCTTTTAGGTTCATTGGTTTTGTTGTTGTTTGAATAAATTGTTTTTGTTTTTCTCCCACAATACATGTATATCTGCTGCATTTCTCAAAAGATATCAAATTATAACTCACATGACTGAATTCTTAGAAGTTAGAAACATCCTACCGATTGTTCAATATGCAGCAGGCGACATACATTGTAATGGTAACAATGTTGTTGTCACAAACAGTACTGGGAAAGGAGATACGGATATTCTAGAACTTTAGGAACGCAAAGACCATCTCATTTATCATAACTTCCAGGAAGTGATATCACTCGTCAAGCTGTTTATTGCACATGCACACCCACATGCAAAAACAAGCACAACAAAAATAATCTCAATTAATCTTCCTCTATATTTCTAAGTTTACATAAATGTCAAACAGACAAATAAAATTTTAAAGGTCCATTGTCGATACAAACTAGGACAGCACTCTCTTTTGACTGAATTGGTAAAACTGGGGCATCACTGTTATCCACAATGCAAAATAAAGAGCTTTGGTTGTTTGTTAAAATGTCATTTCCTCATGTGGTCTGTATACCCCCATACCAACATACTGTAGTAATATAATTATGCACACTCATAAATATTTGCCTATTACATGTACATATTTTAAAGTGTTAGGCTAACATTGTGGAGCTTCAATTTAAAAAAATTGTCAAATTTTGATATCTGAACTACATAGTAGTGTTCATATGGACAAATAAACACCCTAGAATAAAAAAAAGTTTGGAAAGTTACACTGCCAATGGCAAGTTATGCATGAATAAACATTAAAACTCGGGGCGAGTTTTAATAGCCTAGGTGTACACACAGTAAGTCTATGAGAGAAAATGGGCAGGTGAATCCGATCAACTTACGATTTTCACTTTTTTAAAGCACTAACTAATCATTTTGAAATACAATTTTTTCAGGGCATCATTTTTAGACCTTATCAAAGACAATGGTAGCATGGGGAATCAATAGCTCAGATTTTTTTAACTGTGGTAAATGTTAGCCAATACCTTTAAATGGAAAGGAAAAGACTGGAAGAAGTCCTCAATTTAGGACACAATGATACAACATTGTACAATCGGGTTTACAGGTTTCTGCTGTCAAAATTTCATGGTCAAATATTTAATTGTTGTTGTACGATTGTTATCAAAAATTGATGTGACATTCAAATTTCTTGTGCAGCTTGACCTTGGGCTCAATTTCTATCACGGTCCTACTTTAATTCAATATTGGTTGTTTTTCCTGATAAAACAAATACTTCCAGCCTGGAAATAGTTACTGTTATGTCTAGATCAGGGGTTCTCAATTATTATTGTTGAAGTGCCATATTTGATGCCGAGAATTTGTAGTGTGCCACTGTCCAACTTGCGAAGCGAGCGGAGCATCTCGGTGCGGGGTCCAGGAGCCCATTCAAGGGCCCCTGGCGGGGGTCGTGGGGGCAGAGCCCCCCCCCCCCCGAACCGAAGTTTTTAAATATGAGGCCTTTTAAGAGGCCCAGAATGGCTTTAATTAATATAAACAGCATAAAATCAAATTCAAAGAAATTATACAATTTATTATTTTTTTCATAGCGGCTTCCATGCATCACTTCAGAAGGCCTGATGCGCCAAAAGTGGCACGCACGCTGCTGTTTGAGAACCCCCGTCTAGATATTGGTATGTTTCAACTAGTTTGTCTCTGGGGACATTATTTTATTTCTCCCAATCATGTCACTGCTCTTAAAAGACTAATAGGTTTTATTATGTCTGTAGTTGAATTATCCCTTGACAGTAGGCTTTTAAAACATCCATAGCAAATATCATAAATAATGTTGACTTCTCCATGCTCAAATCCAGCTACATGTACATGTACAGTATTTAATCAAACTCCTCACTTCGTCTTAGACCACTTACGCAAATTGCTGTTATAATCCAAAGCAATTAATTGAGTCTACATGTCTACTCAAACCCTGTCATTGGATATGCTCGTCTGAGAATCCTTCAACGAACGATAACATTCCAACACACTCTCACTACATCTCATCGTTAACTAGTGCCGTTGTCAAAACAGTGTTTCTTATTTGTTGATATGTTGATACGATGAATTCTTGATGTCGTCATGATGTCTGAGTGTTAACATTATTTACAATGGTATGCATATGTTAGTATAGTATCAATAAAGAATCTGATATAACTAGGTCAAAAATAAATCATCTTACAAATTGAGATACAAATTAGTGAGTATTCACTTAATATATTCATTGTTTTGAACTATTTAAGGTTTCTTAAATAAGTTTTGTATTAGTATTTAACTTTAATTCCTGGTATGAAATCATAGAAAACAGTGTGCTTAGAAATGCCCGTATTAAAGCTCAGTGACATGACTGGAAGAAATAAAAAATGCCTTTGGAACCAAACTGGTTGAAAGATAG
>JZLH01S0613607.1:85712-96502 GCA_001188425.1 Eucidaris tribuloides
TTTATCAGGGCACGATAGATTTAATCCCCATACAAGGCTACACTACAAATTCATCAATTTTAAAATGAGTCAACTTTTGACTACAACATTTTCACAGTAGAATCCTTGCATACATGTAGTTTACTTGATTCTAGAATAGTTTTTACCCTAAGTTGAGGACTACCCCCAATCATGTCATTTACCTTTAAGCGCCAAATAAAATGTTTTGTATTAATATTATTACTAAAGAGCAATTCAAAATCCTTTACGTCTGTATTTCTTAAATTATAATTTTTTTGGGGGGGGGAGAAAAATGTTGACATGTCAACAGAAATATTTTTAGAACAAATCCACTAGCTAATGATTTTGGAAATTGGGAGGAGCTACATGTATCATGCCTTTCAAATTTCTGCATACAATCCATAAGATGATGATGAGGGACAGATTAAAGAGGACAAACTTTCTAGGCTATGGCATATTTTCCTCAATTTACATGTACTTGTAAAAGCTTTCCATAAAAAAAAAATCCTGCTTTTAATTTGGGAAATCTTTTCCCCAGAAGACCATCAAATAGTTAATCTGCATGAATTTTCATTTCAGACCTTCATTTATGGCCATTAGTTTGTAATCATTTTCACTATTGTGCTGATACTCATTACAGAAAATAATTGGTCTATTAAATGTAAAAAGTTTGTTTATTCCATGTGGCTCCTGCTGGGATTACACCATGACTACATGTACATGTAAGCATTATTGCAATATAACAGCAGGCTTTTACATTTCGAGCTTAGCGTAGGGAATATCATTTTCTTTGGATTTATAATTTTCATGTTTTGTTTTGTTATTTCAATATTTTTTGTTGTACAAATATTACTGGAATTTACAAATACTTCACACAAATGTTAGTTAATGGCCATGCTAACCTGTTAGTACCAAAGTCAGAATATCACATGTAATGTGTATGAAATTTTGTTGCACTGGGATTGGAGGGGTTAAAGGGTTTTATGATTTGCAGGTACACAGTATAAATGTGTCAATTATCAAGCAAAAATGTTGAGATTCCAAGGAATCTTCACAAAGTTTCCGCAAGACTCACATGGGTCTAAATGTCCCCAATTCATAATTACATTCATGTCATAATTACCACACATTTTGATGACATAACAGGATATTTGGTCATCTCTTCTGTAGTAGGCAAGTAGCAACCGGCAATATTATTTGAGGGGGGGGGGGGTTCTCAATAAACCAGGAATATCCACTTTATCTTCTCCAAGCTTTGACAACTTCAAGTGGAAAAGGTCACAAGTCACAGCAATTTAAACGGGAAATTCAGTCAGATAAAAAAATACATATATTTCTAAAGGAGGTGAGGAACAGATAAGTGAAATTAAGAAAAAAATTGACAAAACATATTTTTGAAGATTACAAAGATCAACAAAATTGGCAACATTGTTGTCATTCACTGAGGAACACTCCACTTATCTTGTACAGAAAATGTCACTAAACTTCCATTTTCTTGACTGTTTAAATGATTAAACAACAACTCACCACACTTACTCCATATCGTGTAGGAAACCATGTTGAAAGAAGTGTTAGTCTCAAGGAAATACATGAATTAACAGAGATGGAGAATGTATTTCTTTAAAACAACAAGACCCCGGGGGCAACGACGCTCACCTGAGTCTCGCAGACTCTCTCTATGGTGCCCATAGTAAAGAACATCATTACATAATAGTTTTGGCCTTAGAAGCCTGATATAGACTTAATAGGCACACGTAGCCAAATGAACCAGTTGGAAAACTTTGCATCGCCTTGCCATATGGCTGATTTTGCCAAGTTAAGTTCTAACATCCATTTTTATAAATACAAGGCATGCCCTAGTATCCTAACATTTGACCTTTGACCTATGTGACCTTGACCCTAATTCAACATTGAGGTCACTATACATGTAGCATTTACCATTCAAGTTAGTCATAAATAGGCCAATACCAACCAAAGAAGAAATTTGCAGGTATATTCTATCATTTGACTTCATTTGACCTTTGACCTACATATGTGACCTTTGACCCCAAAATAACATTGAGGTCACTGTTACACATCTACCACCCAAGTTTGGTTACAAATGGGCTTGTGGTTAGAAAGTTACCTAGTTTGGGCCTTTATGGGCCCTGCGCCCTGGGCCCCCCAGGGGGGCCTGGTTTACCATTCCAAGAACACTCAATCCCCTCCAACTGAGGATCATTTCCACAAAGTTTGGTTTAAATCCATTAATTTGAATGTGAATTAATCACATAGGGCCCTACCCCCAAACTTTTGCCCCCCTTAGGGGCCAAATGGGGCCACCCTGGGCATTATCATGAGGAACATTAATTCAGCACATATAGAGGTATCTACACACAAAGTGGCTTAACTTAACTATTTCTGGATCTAGAGAAGAAGATGTTTGAAAACTACCTACTTTTGGCCCTTTAGGGCCCTGCCCCTGGGCCCCTAGGGGGCGCAGGTGTACTATTTGAGGACCGTTGAATCCCCACCCCTAAGGATCATTTCCTGCCAAGTTTGGGCCAAATCCAATCATGCATTTTGAAGAAGAAGCAGAAAATGTGTAAAAGTTTACGCACGACCGCACGACGCACGACGCACAACCGCACGACGCACGACGGACGACGGACGAAAAGCGATCGCAATAGCTCACTTGAGCCTTTGGCTCAGGTGAGCTAAAAATACAATTTTGTGTACAAGCAATTGGAAAGTTGCTTCAGCACAAATGTTGCCAATTTGTAATAATTGTAAATAAAAAAAAAAATGAACTTTGTACATATTTGCCCAAATTCTCTCAAACTTTCACTAATGGGTTTCCATGACATTTCTGCTTCGATCAAATTAATATATCAAAATGCTCTTTAATCTCTCAGGATCGAAGATGAATTATGACAAATGCAGAGCTCCATTAGCCTTCTCTTTGGGCTATGTCCATTATCACACAATGTATGTGCCTCACCTTGAACATTTCATAATGCTATTTTTTCATCCTCTGAGATATCACTCCAGACAAATGAAAAGTCCAAGTCACTTTGATATGTTCAGATGGGTAATTGCCTACTTGCTTTATAAGAGGATACAGTTGCAAATTCCAAATATAATATGACAGACTGTTGGTTATGTTCATCCTAATAGATTGTACGAGTACATTAGGGACAGTGATTTTCCGCGATCGCGGAAAACGGACGGAATTCACCGAAACAGCTTTCGAAACGGAAAGTGGGCTTTTCAAACGGAAAATCACGGAAAACGTATTTTCCTCAAATGTTCACATTTCGAAGGGAAAACCTCGAAATTTGTAACAGAATTACAGAAATATTGACCAAACAAATTGCTCTGAAACGACAACGAAACAGTAAAAAAACTTGCAACACCACAACCAACCAGGCCGATTGCACAGTGCATCGACATACGACGTAGTAGATGACATACGAAAACGAACACAGCACAGCAGGTCTGCAGGAACACACGAGTGAACAGAAAACATCACAGATCACAAAACCACATACACAAGAACACCTGATCAACATTCAACACAAACTATGTCCTCAATCATCAAATTATACACAACAAACTCACACACAATCACTTTGATGACAACATTTTTCGAACTTTATTCCACAATTCGATTGTTCTACGAACACTGACAAACGTGTCTATACACAGTACCGGGCCGGCCGTCTATACCAAAGACGTTATAGTAGCGCCGCTAGCGGCTTCGCAGCGCTCTACGATCTTTGGTCTATACACAGTACCGGCCGGCCATTGAATGGTGTCATATTTTGCGCATACGATAGTGCACACTACGACTGCACAATTACCTGTGGCGGTGATTCACCAGTCTTTAGACTGCGACCATTTACGCCGCCAGTGTTGTTGTGTGCATCATACACAGGGAATGCACGCAAACAGATTACCAGTCTCGCTGATGCACAGGCTGCACTGAAAGTGCGATTGTTATGTGGGACTTAAGCAAGCGTGATCGTCGTTGATGCGATGTGGATAGAAAATGTACTAGAAAGTCGGGGAAAGTTAGAAAATGGAATAATCAAAATCTCTAAAGTAAGCAACCAAAATTAAGTTTAAACGCTAAAACGGATTTTGTCAACAGCCTATACTGTATGCATGATTTCGTCGCGAAAAATTCGTGATTTGTATTGATTTTATGTAACGGAATTGTCCTTTTTCATGTATACAAAGTCTATGGGGAAACGGAATTTCCGTTTTTCAAGCATGTTGAAACGAATTTAAGATTTCTGAAACGGAAAAGGGAATTTTTTGAAACGGAAATCACTAGTCCTAATCATTGTATGAGGGCACACCACATACAATGATGTCTCAATACCCTGTCATCACATCAGAAAACAGACACACAGCCATACAAAAATTGTTTTTTTTTTTTGCTTTGCTTTGTTTTTGTTTTTTATTTATTTTTCATTTTTTATTTTTTTGTTATTTATTTATTTATTTTATTTTTTATTTATTTATTTTTTATTTTTTTATTTATTTATTTATTTTTTTTTTTTGCGGGGGGGGGGTCAATTCTGTGCAATAATTATTCATGTGCAGTGGTAGTGGCTGTTATTTAGAACTCTTACAGGTGCACATACGTATTTGACACAGGAAGTAGCTATGTTTATTTTTTATTTCATAATTCCTAACATATTTTTTTTTTCTAAGATGTAGCTACCATGTGCAATTCAGCTTCTAGCTACAGTGCCGGCACGAGTTTTTAAGAATGACCAATATTGAATTGAATTGAATGAAGTTCCTTTTGACACTGACTTATTATGCTGTGCGTCTGGAAAAATGACGTGAACATGCATATTCGCGTAAAATGTTTTTTGTTTCGAACAGAACGCCATCTCGAGACCCCATTTTTCTGATGTTCGCCAAATAATTACTCATGAAAATTATGTATTCAAATTTGGCAAAATAAAGAATAATGTATTATGTATTAATAACCGGCTCACAAATTTTCACTCTAATTCATATTTTCACTTTAAAATCATAGTGCATTTTTGGGGAGATGCATTCTGCCGGGAATGAAAACATGTTCCAGCACAAGCGCGTCCACGTTGTTCTGCGGGGATTATGACCATTTTCTCTCGAGAACACCATCATTCATTCCCCCCCCCCAACAAAAAGCTATCTATGCAATTTTCCCCCCATCAGCGTGATACCTTTTTGATGTTGGCTGCATACTGCTTGACGGCGATTTTCTCCACGGTATTCTCAAAGCCAAAGAATGATTTGACCTCCAGGCTGGCCGTCTGCTCAAAACATGTCCAGTCGGGATTGTCAGGATGGACCTGGATAACGAGGGCAAGAAAAAAAGATCGAGTGGAAAATTTATGTCATAAAGCGTAACTACCGATACATGAAAAATACATTGATATACTGTATGTTTACATCCTCTTTTGTAACATATGTCCTGCTACACAATGTTACAGGGGAACACAGCACAAAATCTTAACCTGTGCTACATGTACGGACGTCTGAAGTACAAGAATCGCTTGAACTCTCAAAGAGCAAAAATTGAGAAATGTCACAAACCATGATTAGCGATAGATAAAATACAATGTATTATTATTATTATTTAATGTAAATTGTGACCTGCTACACCTACTCATTCAAAATCTCAAAATCGAGACAAGGGTAAACTTATTGTATAATGTATTAATGTTTTAAGTTATTGTACGAAATGTAAAATAAATGTGGAAATTTCTGTGATTTTCAGAAAGATATCCTTATAAAAAAATTTTCCAAGAATTTATGAATGCAAGTCGTAATTTTCATTTCACTATCACCATTTTACATGTAATGAAAAGTTCTGAAATTTTGACATATGCATGATGTATTTGTCAGCAAAACCCATGACAACTTTAACAGTCCTTAACCAGAAGTTGTCTGTTAAGTGTTCTTATGAAGATTTGTCATCAGATAATGATAGGCATTAGTGATTTTGGTGATACGCATGGGTGATTCTTTCAGAGTTACATGTATTATCACTTAAAGTAAACATTACTTCACATATCTCTCTGCAAATCTATATGTTTACCTGCACAAAGAATTATTTTGCTACAATAGACTCTGAAGGTTTCATTTCATATTCAAAATTTTGTCAAATTAAATGAAATTATCATTTGTTACATGCCAAACGATGCCTTTAGTCTTCAGATAATCCACTTGAAATTTATATCAGCAAATTATTTCAGGCATTCTCCCATAATTATCCTTACTATATATCAACTATGAAACAAACACACAAATTTAAAATCAAACAGCGGAAATTCTAGTTATGTAGGCTTTATTACATATTCAAAGAAATATCAAATTAAATTGGCTGTGCATAACTTTTTAAATTTGTTCAATGCCCCAACAGCCTAATTGGGAATGCATAATCCACCTACACAAGCCAGTGATCTACATGTAAATGAAATATACATACAACCGATTTATCAAAAAGTCGTACTTTCGTCCCACTCAATTTACGGGGATAAGGTTGAGAATTAACGGTACACTGCATTCCAAATACACTGAATCCTTCAACTTACGGTGTAAGTGGTACACAACAATCAACATAACAATTTTATAGCTGCTGTCAGTTGACATATTTTTGGTGTTTATTATTCTTTTTCTGTTTTTCCTTTTTGCCTGTACAAGTGAATTCAAATAAACGTTTGCACCTAACGTACACTGTACTGTATCTACCTAAAAGGCTCCAGTTACAAAAACCTTGTTGTTGTTGTTGTTGCTGTTGTTATTGTTTGTTTTCATTTTCTTTCCCTTTTTTTTGGGGGGGGGGTTATTGTTGCTGCTGTTTGTTGCTGTCATCATTGGTAATTAAGAATTAAGAATTGTCAATTCTTAATTCTTAATTTATTGATTTAATCCTACTACATGTACTTTACTATCATTGGTAACTGGTGTCAGTCATTTAGTTTTGGATTTTGTCACTGTTCTGCTTTTGTTACTGGTTGTTGCTTTTCTTTATTGTTGTTGTTGCAGTTGTATATTAATTTCATAGAAACTATTAGAACTACATGTACAGCAACTCCTTATTGGCAACATTCATAGACCAATTCATAAGTCAAATTTTATGCATATAGTATGCATTTTTTGGACAAGTGCTCTTGATAACTTGACAGCTTGCTGGAGGCAAGCCAGACATATCAAAAGTAATAAATGGCATTCAAAGTATTGAAGTGTATTCAGAGAAATGGGTGAATTAGTGTAGCTTACAGTGTACATGTATTCAGTGAGTAAACATGTACTCGAATACATCATAAACTTGTTTATTAATACTGGTATACATGTACATACTGAAATTTATTTTGTTTTGTTTTTCTTATTGAGAGTGTATTTCTAAGGAAACACTCATGCATGGATTGACCTTCATTATACAACCTTGATTAAGTACAAATGCCAGCTCAACCCATTGAATTGCTAAATGAGTAACTGACAATTCCAGTGAGCAACAATATACTGCATGAATACACATACTTCCGTATCGTTTATAGGGACAGTGATTTTCCGTTTCAAGAAAAGGCCTTTTCGGTTTCCAAAAATCTGGAATTCCGTTTCAACTTGTCTGAAAAATGGAAATTCCATTTTACCATAGACTTTGTATACATGAAAAAAAATTGACAATTCCGTTTACATAAAACTTGAAACCAATATTTGTTGCTGCTTCTGTGTTTTTGTGTTAACTTTTTCTAATTTTTGTTCTGAGTTTTGTGTTTTTTCCTTTCAAAAAGAAGAAATTTGGAAAAAATGAGGTTTTCCATGATTTTCCGTTTGAAAACTCATTTTCCGTTTCAAATTGTGATTTCCGGAAATTCCGTCCGTTATCCGTTTTCGCGGAAAATCACTGTCCCTACGTTTACAGCTGTATGGATGTTCCTACTATCTAAATTGACAAAGACTGTGTATTTCAATGTGTGATACTTTTTTGTGAATGTGATATATATTCAAGTACATGAGTAGAATAACACTGGAAGGAAGACTAGTTGCTACATATTTATCCTACTGTATATGTACAGTAGTGTACATCAAATGAACCTTTGTAATGTGTATTTGGATTCTTTTATAGTGTCATATTGTACATTGCTATACATGTAACAGTACAAACATGGAAATCATATTGATCATGAACAACTCCACTTTAACCCGCTGGAGACGGTTTGATTTCACTATAGCACACATTTTCCATACACCCAACAAAAGTTAACTCGTACTTCGTCTCCAACGGGTTAAGAATTGAGGTCATCCATAATCAGGTCATACATGTACATGTACACACACTCTACAAATTGTGTGTACCATAATGAGGCGATACATTGTTTCAATTTATCACAACATGCAGCGTCACCTTCAATATTAAAATACCCAACTATGAGAATGCATACCAGTACACATACATGTACATGTATGTAGGTCTGTATTAATTCTCACTTACGGACTGAAGTGAGCTAGTATTGTACATGTACTAGTCTAGATTGCATATGAGCTATATTATCGTCTAAGGACACTGCATCTTTCCCCACCCCATCCCATCCATCCCCCACCCCATCCCATCCACCCCCATCCCATCCACCCCCCCCAAAAAAAAAACAAGGCAAACGCCAAGCGTTGTCTCGCCTGCATATCGCAGTCATGAAGAGACTGCATGTCAAAACTATGCTATATGACTTCTGAGGCTGTCAGCAGTTAAGGGGGTGAATTGTGGTTCTGAAAGTTTACATACGCAATAATGGTATAGGCCTACTTTATCCCTAGGAAATCAGATAACACTAAGAATGCTGTTAATACTATGAAGCTATAGGTGTACAACATAGCACAGTGCCAGTCATGGAAAGTTCATTGACCTTTGACCTTTGACCTTATTCAAAATTCGACTCATATTCGAACTTGACCTGTCGCCTTTAAGAGATGGGACCTCTGGGTATGAATTTGGTGATCCCACCTCGAAGCTATAGAAAGTTATTGTGTGTACAACACAATTGTTGACGACGCCGTCGCCTACGCCTACGCCGGAAATAGTGATACCTATGTCTCGCTCCGCTACGCAGGCGAGACAAAAATCAGTCAAAAAGAGTTTTCAAAGAATTTGCAAAATAACTTCCCGTGAAATTACAACATGAAATGTGTAAACTCTCACAATTTGACTGATAGATTTCACTTTTTATTATCAACGTAAAATTATGCAGCATCTGAATCAATCAATCAATTTCAAAAACAAGCACAAGAGTCCCAGACATACATACTGTACCATACATGTACAGTACCTGATAGGACTTGTGAATGTGATAAACCTTTAATATTCTAGGCAACAAACCACCTTCAAATCAACATCGCAAAATGAAATGAACTGGAAAAGGCCAAGATACATGTAGTAGCCAGTTTGCACCAACGTGCACTGCTGTGAATGGACGGACATAACTTCCCTCAATGAATTCAAATTCAAATCGTCTGACCGTCAGATCTGACTTGCATATTCTTAAACTGAATAATACTACCTGCTGAAAACCTCGCACTCGTGCAGTTGGATGATTGTTAAGCAATCTTTGCTATGCTTGGACTCTACCAAATTAAAAATAAGTAGGTAAAAGCTACATCCAGTGTCTGAAACCTAGATTACTATTACAAAATACAATTTGAGCACCTGCCCAATTTCAAATCATTGATCATTTATATTTCAATCTCTTTACAAGAATGTATCCCAAATTTTGAACATTCTGTGTTTCTGTGCCTCACTAGTAGGATCAAATCTGAGCAAACACGGTTTGGTGTGCAAATCAGAAACACAGCCGGGCAGTTCCACGCACGCGAAGAGTGACATAGGTACTCAAAATCAAACATAAGTACCGCCATCAAATTTGGTGTCAAATTTCAGGTAAAAGTGCCAAATTTCTGATTTTGAACTCAGAATTACATTTTTGTTGGCATTTTCATACTTAAAATGTCCAGTTAATTACTAATTTAATTGTTTTGCCTTGAAAATGTGAAAATTAGCATGAGATTTTTTTTCGCCCACAAAATTCAAAAAGATCTTAAAATCCTGCATTGTAGTTTATCATTATATGTTCTGCCTCAAAGAAAGTACTGCATGTAGTAGAATTGCGTCTTAATGATTTTGTTACGCTTTGGTGATTCTAAAGCAATGGTCATTTTTGCGTCATTCCGTTACCGAAAAACACTCATTTTTTAATTTATTCAGAAAATTGAGGAGAGAAAATTGGAAAGGTTTTTATGCAAAGCAAGGTTCAGGTAACTGACACTATATGACTAACTTTATTTTCATTGACACTCCTAGCTAATTAAAAACCCAAATTAATTTAAGTTTGCGTCAATTCCGTTCCCGTACTGGTAACGTGAATGATGGTAATGGAATGACACTGGAACATTTCAAAGCAAGTGACCCCAAATAAGTTTGCATATCTTTTCACTTTATTCAATTAATATAACACCACTGAGAAGACCTTCATGTTAATCGTGCCAATTTGGAGTCACATGGTTAGGTCGAAAGTCCATTGCATTTGCAGGACTATATGTATAAAAAGCTTTACCATGTTTACGTATCAGTATGAAATCTAACAGGAAAGAGAAGCAACACGCCTACATATAGGCAGACTGTTAATAGCCTTTATCATATGTCTAAACTGAGGTCATGGATCTAGTGTGTAGGAAGTGAACCATTACACCGTTTATTATAGTTGGACTCGCAAGAGATCTACGATGGTAGAGTCAGAGGTCATTTAGGTCAA